>LPNX010820415.1:239848-330767 GCA_001517045.1 Pseudotsuga menziesii | reverse complement strand
TTCACTGGGATGAAAACTGAAAGAAGTAACAGTGTAGGATGAAGTGTAATGGACCAACTCATCCTCTAAGTCCAGAAATGTGAAACTTCTCCCCAAGGTAGGTTCCAGGTGTGTAGGATCATGTACCTCTTCCACGAGTGCGAGACTTGCACTATGAGACAACTCGTGTTCTTTTTCATCCATGGCAAGTGTTTGGCAGTCAACTTGCTCATCTTTCAACCCTTCAAACATCTGCAAATCAGTTTGAATCTCATGGTTCACCACACCATGAGGAATCTCTCTGCTATCATCCATACAAAAATCAGGAACATAGGAAGGAGACCATGAACTTTGCAACTCCTCAAGAAGTTGCTCATTTTGGATCTTAGATTCTTGAAGTGCTTCTTGAGCATCCTTCAAACAATCTTGGGTGGAATTCAATTCATGTTTGAGCTTGCAAATTTCCTCATTATCTCTTATGGAGGCTTCATGTAATATTTCAGCAAGATCAATCAAATGACTTCTATCAAAAAGCAAACACATGATATTACCTTTAGTTGTTGATGTTGCCTTCTGGATCTTCTCTATGACTCCATTGGAAGTTTGTGCCCCTAGGGAATCATCTCTCCAAGCCAATTGGGACACAAGTGCGCTAGTGACTTGGAGAATGGCTAGAGCCTCTTGAATCTTCTTGTCATTCATCTTGAGTGACCCTTTAAAATGGGAAAGCTTATGAAAAGAAGCCTTCTCTTCCTCTAATACACGATCAACCTCGTGAAGCTCATGTGGTGATGGTGATATTGATCCTAGGTCCTCTTCCTCTACCGCAAAATCTTCATCTTCTTCAGACTCATGGGAAATTGTACTTGTAGTAGTCTCATCAAGTGGAATCTTTATGTCACCAACATATAGGAATGGACATTCAACAGTAAATGTCTCTCCATGGCACCCATCAGTAGGTACTTCTCCATTATAGCATCCATCAGTAGATGCTATTTGATCCATGTTCTCAATGAGAGATGCCTCTGGTTGATCCTCAATAAAACAAGTGATGGCTTCATTATGCTGATAACTATCATCAGTAAGGATTGTGATCTTATCCTTCCCAGAACTGGTGGTGGTCTCCTCATTTCGCTCCTCCAAACATATATGGTTTTCTCTCCAAGGTCTCTTGCATGAAGGGCATAGACCTTTCTTTACTAACTCCACATCTTCATTCTTGGGCTTATACCCAAACAAAGCATTCACAAAAAATATGAATTCATCCGAGTATGAATTCATCATAGTATGAATTCATCATAACACCATATGCTTGATACTGTTGGGGCAAGGTTTTACATGTTTCCCTCCACCAAGCTATTTCCTTCAAGGGATCCTTCCTTGGTGGTGTGGTCTCTCTGTCTGCATATTCATTGTACAAGTGGTCACAAGAGTAACCATCATCATCATCTCTAAGTGTGAATTGGGTAGAGATACTGTAATCGGGTTCCTCATCCACATAGCTGCCATCATATTGTTTAAAATCATTTACCTCTGGGGCATAGAAAGAATACTCTTCCTCATACGACTCATACTCTGAATCTGAACAAGACATGGCTCTTACAGCTGGCAAGACTTATGAAAATCACTTGTTTTCCAATCTGCTTTAACTTGCTGTAATGTGACTGAGATTTGGGCAAACTATTTCCACACAGGATGCATAGGATGGCTAATTTTCTGACCTGTTACAATAGCCAAGCTTGAAAATATTGCACTGTAAGGTGACCTTTGACTTGACTGCCTGGGAACTGTTCCTTCAATTTTCTGGGGTACATCTCCTTCAATATATGTCATGCGCTGGTCCTGGAAATATTCCTCCAATCATCTATATTCAGATCTGATACACAGTGCTTGTATATTCCTGTAGCTGTCCAAAATGACAAGATACAATAAAGATAGGATGCACCGTCTCAAGAATAACTTTGATTCCAACTCGCTGTAGCTGACCTTCTATTGAAGATAACAAAGAATAAATTGTAGAGTAGCCTCACAACCTTTCAACGATGTCCTTCCCCAATGTTGTGAGCTCCTCTACACAGCTACAACCTCTTTAACCGTGATACAGCGCCAAAACCAAATGTCAACAACGCCCCCCACTGAATTCACAAGCACATATTGGCAACTTGAATGATATACTTCAGATCGGGACTGTTAAAACTTGACCTTCAACTACTATATCTCACAGGCAATTAAATCCGGTTGCTTGTGTCCATTCCATGCTTCATGGGTTTCTGATGTAGTTTCTGGAGAACGCCAATATCACAGACCTGGGACTAATAGAAGAGACCCCACGTACTGATTGAATGGCAAGAGCATTGTAGACTACCTTTACAATGGTGAAATTGTAGCAGCAGGAACCCAGTATAGAACTTCCCGAAGGCCACGATCTATATTGAGATAATAAAGGAACGTGTAGCGGTTGTTAGGCTTGCCAAGGTGATTCCATTGAGATCTTCAGTCCTAAAAAGCTGTAGATGTCAAGTCAAGAATGCATCTACAGAACTCACCCACAGACCATGACAATATTGTTGCACTTCCTTGGATGGCACCACGACTTGGATAGGCAATCAGTCCTTCCACTGTTGAGATTGAATTAAAATGATGTCCCACGTTTGGGGCGAGATTGGCTCCTCTCGGCTCCTTCGCAAACGTTTTTACAGAGCCCGAGCTCACAGCAATCCACTGCGCGACTCACACTTTCCGGTTCCAGTCAATCCAGCTGAATTCGACTACTCAGAGCACTTCCCTGCATATTTCGACAGAATCCCGATCCCAAATTCTAATGACAAAGACAATGAGGATATTGAAGGTCCTGCCTCGAAAACAGCAAAACCAGACAATTCAAGGAAGGATGCCGGTTCGGAACTCTCGGAGAGCTCAGAGTTTCTACTCATTTAGAAAATTTATCGAAGCCAGAAGATTCAACGAAGGTTACAGACATTTCTCCGAAAATGCGCTTTGCAGACATCGGTTGCGGTTTCGGCAGGCTCCTCGTTAAGCTTTCATCTATCGGCTCCTCCACACAAGGAACACGGCTTTTCTCATATGCACGCTGCCATTCCGATTTCCCCGGTGCTCCACGAGTCACAAACCACGGCGATTCAGATTGGGTCCTCCAATAGCCTTCACGTCTTCCACCGAATCTCCCAAAGAGAATGGAATCCCATGCTCTCCTATGTTCCACGATATGTCAATCGAGAGATTGGTCTCTCTCCACAAATGCAGCCCTTCACACGAGAAAGGACCAACCACGCAACTTCCTCACAGCTGCGGAACCTTCTCCTATTGCGTCCTCAATATCAGTGAAATGTTGAAAGAAAACTGAGCTGCGTTGTGAGTCCTGTAGCCCTAAACGAGGGTTTGAAGTCTATCTCGAGTGAGCATAGAAGGGGACGTAGCAGAAGGAGGAAGTTGAAGAGAATGGCTTGGATTTTGAAATCCTAAGCCAACCGTACAAAAAGCCCGCCTCAGTTTCCAGTCCTGCCTTCCAAACTCTAAGGCTGACTCCCACAATGAAAATCGCCAATGAGTCACCAAATCTGGATGAAATAGAAACCCTCAATAGATTCCCACCCAGGCTGGCAGGAAAACCAGCTCTGATACCACTATAATATCCCCGATCCGGGATGATCACAATATCTATGAAATTACCAACATTAATCAATTTTACATTGATTTATAACTTTTACTGGCAACATACATTTCATCAAACACTTTAGACACATTCCATAACACATCACAATGGCGAGATAATAATGGCACCTTTATTATGACTAACAAGAGTAAATAGTACAATAACTATGGTTGGGATAGCCGCTACCAAAATACATTCAACAAGAACCTAAAAGGTGATGCCAACCCGGATGATGAAGCTCCAATGAAGACCCTGAATGGATCATCCCCTTTTGTCCAGCTAGGGTGGTTCCGTCACACCACCGAAACTAGACCAGAATGGATGGATGGAGTTTGCCAACCCCAAACGAAAACTCTAGGCTAACCCCTAGACGGTCTCAAGAACAAATCTCCAAATATTCAAGCATGCCTTTTCCCTTTGCCTCTGCCGCCTTTTATCCTTGAAAAGACTCCAATACCATGGGCAAATACCATGGGCCAATGAAAACCATGTTCTATTATTTACTTTTTGCCCATACCATAGAAAAATACTATAGAATAGCAGAAACCATGCCTTGGGTAATTATTACTTCCCCTTAGCCAATAATTATTTCCTCCTTATTTGTCACCATTAATAATTTTCTAAATTCTTCTTAGGTGACCTTGGTCTATTTTCCTTAGGCCAAAATTGGGAATATGACAAAAGTACTTCGGAGGCAGTGGATTCAGTTTGCAAGCCTCACCGATCCCTTTAACAAGATAGATGCAAAGGAAGATCGTGATGACTTAGGTCAAGATGACCCCATTGGTTGGTGGAAGTTTCATGGGGATGATGCTCCTGAGATCAAACATCTTGCTACTCGCCTATTGTCACAGATTGCCAGTTCTTCTGCAACTGAGAGGAATTGGTCCACATATAGCTTCATTCACTCTACCAAGAGGAATAGACTTACCTCTAGAAGAGCGGATAAACTAGTTGCAATGCATGGTGCCCTACGTCTTGCACATAGGAAGACGCCACGGTATCGGATGGGAGCAGCCACACATTGGGATGTGGATCCAGAGGAAGATGCACAGATAGATGAGGAGGATGGACCAGATGAGATGCAGCATGGTTTGGTTGGTGTGCTGTTGGTTACACATGAGAGTGACTCAGACTCGGATAGTGACACTCCCATCGATGGTCCAAATGCCTTCATGCAGCAGATGGATGCAGAGGATGAATCAATGGATCCCACTCCTTGATGCTTGCAGCTTGTTTGATCACGATGTTGATCCATTTTAGCTAATTTTCATTGTTTTAGTTTGTAGTTTTGAATCTAGATAGTAGCTACTGGATATTGGTGACAATCCTTGACTCCTCACTATTTACTATTTAGTATTTTTTGAGAAATTTTAATCTACTATCACACTTTTCACTTGTCTATTTCACTGTTCTAACTTCTTTTTGTTAAGTTGTTAATGGTTCAATATCTATTTGACTTTCAAACTTCATAGTATGTTGCATTATCTTTAAAAGATTTATAAATGAGAAATCTGAATTTAGATACACATTGCATAATGATAATGATGATATTTCAATTTGGTTTCTAGTATTTAAAATTTTAATAATTATTTTTTTACATGGTAATAGTCAATAGTAACATACTTCAGTATCATTTACAAATTGAAATTTGAAATTTGATGAATTCCATAATGATTATTTTAGTTTTTAGTTTTACATTTTAGTATTTTAGTATTTACATGGTAATAGTTATTGTTAGGATTTATCATTTCTATATTTTAAATTAATTTTTATGACTTCGATGTCCCCCCGTTTCCCCGAAATTTCCCTAAAATTTGGGGTGGCTTCCACACACCCCCTTTTGCATTTCCCCGCTCCCGCGCTCCCCCGTCCCAGAAACTCCGTGGAACATTGCTTATATCACGGATCCAATGCAATTGCATTCATACTTGGTTGTTTATCATTGCTAGTTGCTAAATATTGACAAAAGAGACAAGCAAACACCTAGTTTAAAATTTTAAATAGATTTTTGGCCAAGTGGAAATGGGAAGAAAACATACAGATTGATATTTTTGTCCCAGAACAATGCATAAAAGGAAAAACCTTCAATTTGATTTTAACCAAGAAAATGAGAAAAATAACCTGTGCAAGCTTGAAAGCAGGTGAGTTTTCCTTGTATTTGTCTGAAAAGAACTCCCGCAAGCTTGTGATGTTCGGATGCCTGCTTTTAATAGCATGTACTGATGCCTGCTCAGCAAATGCTAATGTAAGAGCCAAAGAAATAATCGCAAGATGCCAAATGAGAGAAAAGTTATAGAGGCCAACAACGGTAGTTACCGTGTCTGGAATTGTTTCAATCAAAGCAGTATACGAAGAAGTAACAAGAACTTCATAAGGACGCAACCAAAGTGGTAGCCCTGCCTCTTGGAAAATATCTACAAGGACAGAACAGCTCCAAATCAGATTCGACATTCACGTGTTAGAAAAAAACATAAGAATGTCGCTACAAAAATATCACTGGAAGTTTTGGATTGATTGATGAGTAAAACATAAATTTTTTTCTTGGGAATTAAGTTTATGGTTAGCAATCTAAAAAGTCAAATTGCTGCATAGTAAAGCATATCCAAAATAATTACATTGAAATGCACATTCTACAGCCTAGTACCAATTAGAAGTGTTACTAGTGAGTGTAATGCTAACATCATGTCAGCTTTTTACATTTAAAAATAATAATAATATACTTTAATAACCAGCCCTAAATCCATCTAAACCTCGGAACTATCAAGCACCGAGAAAGATGAATCATGAAATCCCTGTGTGCAAATCATTTCTAAAGCTTTTGCACCATCAAAAAGGTTTGCACCTCCAGAGATTTGATCCCTCTCGGCGCTTCATAGATCCATGGTTAAGATGATTATAGGTTGGTATATGAACAGGAGCATTTTAATAGCTGTAGAACACCAACATGGGCACCCCAACAATGTTTTTCATTTCTATTAGCCTTGAGTATATGCATTGGGAATCTATGAGGTGCACAATCAAGTAATAACTTTTAACCGGCTAGATGGCATCTGCAGCTTCAACATTGTGTATTGATAAACATCAATAATAGAAATTGTTCATGCTCATCAAAGAGGATCCCCAAACCTGCTCATATTACGTCGAGACCAATCCCACATCAGATAGAAGTCAACGAGATCCCTTATATAAAATTCTTATGAAAATTAAACACTCATGAACCCACCTAACGAGACCATCTGTGCAAAAGCATGCTTTCAATAATGGCACTAACAGTCAACTCTGAATCTCACATGGATCTTTTCCTTTTCTTAACATTTACATATCGCAAGTTTTACAACCATTTAGGTTACAAGAATCAACAAGAATAAAAATTGTCTGTTGCTATCAGCAATGACGATGTTGTCTCATTCAAAGCACAAATAATAGATTCCCATTAGTTTGTGACCACATAGTACAGAAAGAAAGTGACATAATATCTGGGAAAGTAGTTTTATAAGTTATTGTAGAGATTGAACATATCACAAGCTCTGGTATGAAGAACCTCAGTTGGCAGATTTTAACTACATAAACAGTTTACTAAGTCCATATTGTGGATACCCGTCTGCACAGTTGTTAAGAACCATTACAACATGTGACAGACATTCACAATCAGAACACCATAGAGAGACTGTCCATCAATCATTTTCTTACAACTATAATGAATGCCAGCCATGCCATAAAACGAAAAAAGTGTTTAATTTCCCCCTTCAATGCAAAAGGAGAAAGGTATTTCCTATGTTAAACCATTACGAGAAATCCAATTTTGGCCCGAACAGCATAGAGAGACTATCCATCAATCATTTTCTTACTACTATAATGAATGCCAGCCATGCTATAAAACGAAAAAAGTGTTTAATCTCCCCCTTCAATGAAAAAGGAGAAAGGTATTTCCTATGTTAAACCATTACGAGAAATCCAATTTTGGCCCGAAGAGCCATTCCTCCAAGATTTAAAGGTGTTCTTTTTCCAGAGTCACCTTGTGAACATGTAGTAATGTAGCTGATAAAGTGTGCAACGCAAATGGAAGATAAATAGTAAAGGATTGGATCAGTGAAAGAGTAGAATAAGAGCCCAAACAGTTCTTGCCACAGAACTGCCAAGTGCCAAGGAAAAAGCAGTTGTGCTTGCTGGAATACTCACTGCTACATCCAGATACATGCAAGACAGACAGAAATATTTACAAAAGAAAACAAATATGCAAAGATCTGTAAATCACAGACCATTGCTACATCATACAGCTGGCTTCCCAATTTAAATGCTAGATTTTGTAATTTAGTTGATGATGTCTAATTTCCCCTTTCAATGCAAAAGGAGAAAGGTATTTCCTATGTCAAACCATTAAGACAACTCCACTTTTGGCACGAAGAGCCACTCCAAGATTTAAAGGTGTTATTTTTCCATAGTCACCTTGTGAACATGCAGAAATGTAGATGATAAAGTGTGAAATGCAAATATCCCTAAAGGGTAAGAATTGGATCAGTAAAAGAGTCGAATAAGAGCCAAAACTTTGGTTGCCAAAGAACCCCCAAGTGCCAAGGCAGAAGCAGCTGTACTTGCTGGAATACTCACTGCTACATCCAGATATATGCAAGACAGCCAGAAATATTTATGAATGAAAATAAATATGCAAAGAATTGTAAATCACAGAGCATTGCTACATCATACAGCTGATTTCCCAATTTAAATCCTAGATTTCACAATTTAGTTGATGATGTCAATGCAATGCTCAATCTTTAACTATAAAATAAGTCTTCCAACCTTTTGTCTAACCAAAACCATCATAGCATCAATCTGATCATATAAGTGAAATAAAGTTTGTTTACCATAGAAATGAGAAATAAGCTGCACAGCAAGATGCTCCTGCCTGCAATCATCGCCACTTTTCACAATAATCTGCAGAATTACCAGAGGTAAAATCAGCATCCAAAAAGACATCTAAATAAAAGAAAAAAGCTGAAAGCAAAGCAAAAGAGCAGAGACCAACATCTTAGCAAAAGATTTATTACAATTACGTATGCAATTTGTGCATGGGAAGACAGTAAACACAGAATAAAAGAAGTGCATTGAGTAATTAACTTGTGTATTATACTTTGTTTAATTCTTTGGTAATCTTCAGTGTTTTTCTCTCTAGTTCCTCTTAATTTCTCAATAAAGATCACTAATAAACTTTTAGCAGATACAGCAAGAACTTTAGGTCTACTTTAAAAAATACCAGCATGGTGAAGAACACAGGTAATTTACATAGCAATGTTTATCATCCATTTAAAAGTTCTTTCAACCATTTTTGGAATATAACATTTGTTAGGCAAGATGTGCAGTGTATACAGCTGGCACAATAGTAGATTTCAACATACATGATACTTTTTTCAGTCGGACACAAAAAGTGTTAAAGCAGTATAATGAAGGAAAATGAGTGCTGAAGAAAAAATGACTGTTAACATGGAGAGTTTGAATAAAATCATGTATATATTATTTTAGCATGTTGACTTGTCAACAAGCCTATTCTTAGTGATGCACCCTCTCTCTTGGAGGTTTCTCTTGCTTATTGTCTCCTTGTATCAAATTTTCTAGCGAAATGAACTATCCTAGAGGGAATGGAGACCATTTGACTTGTCAAACTTTAAGGGATAAGACCTAACTACTGTTGATTTTTCTTGAGCAGCATCGAGAACCATTCTCTTAAGAGAAAGGGGACATCTGGTCAAGGACCAGGATGTGGAACCAGTCCAGCACTGGGGGACTCAACGTTGAGTTGTGTAGCCATTCTGTTGAATGGAGACATCTGGTCAAGAACCAAGATGTGGAACCAGTCCAACACTGGGGGTCTCAGCCTAGACCTGAGTGGCCATTCTGTTGAATGGAGACATATGGTCAAGGACCAAGATGTGGAACCAATCCAGCACTGGGGGACTCGACCTAGAGCTAAGTGGCCATTCTTTGAATGGAGACACCTGGTTAGTTACCAAGAAGATGAACCAGTCTAGTATTGGGGGACACAGCCTAAGGTTGAGAGCCATTCTCCGAGAGAATGGAGGCGCTTGGTCTGTTACCAAGTATTTGACCTTGGGTCAAATTATGCAGCGTATGGCCAAGGCACCTGGTCTGTTACCAGGATATCACTATAAGTCCTAGACCGGGTCTGGGCATGTGAGGCAATCCGACCCTCGATCTGTGGGCTTTGTGATCTTCTCCAAGGCTTAGCTACCCTTGGTTAAGACACCCAGTACCTAATCTTGGTGTCACATGGAATGTGAGATAAAAGCATTAGTAATTCTCTCTATTTATGATGATGTACTTTGAGTGGGGACGAAGGACCACCTTGACCACTTGTTTTGACCATAGGACACTTGAAGAAGGATAAAGGTAAAAGTCAAAAATACATGAGGACCGTTAGACCACTAAGGAGTCAAAGTGCAAGTGCAAAAAGACCTTTAGTACCACTAAAGGTAAAAGTCAAAGAAATAAAAGAATAAAATATTATTATTTTGTTCTTTTGAGTTTTGTTCCACTTACAGGTGATCCAAAGTCTATAAAAGAAGATCAATCCATTTCATTATTACACACTATCTCATCACACTTCCAGTTGCTCAAAGAAAATTTCTTTTCACTGGTTTTGAAGAGAATGATATTTTTTTGTGGTTATGCCCTAGCATGGAGGACTCTAGCTAGGGCACCCACACCTGTTACAAAAAACCCTAAGCTAGCGTTTCACAGTGAGCAGCATCATCTTCACGCTCTTCACAAGCTAGGGTCTAACCCTTCATGACATCCTTCACGAGCTAGGGTCCTTCACAAGCTAGGGTCCTTCATGGCAACCTTCACACTCTTCACGGGTAGCCTCAGATTCCTCACAGGTTGGTTTGATTCTTCACAGGCAGCCTTATTAGATTCCTCGAACTTCTTCCCAAGCTACCCTGTCGTCTTCAGATAGCCCTCTCTACCCTCAGCCATCTACAAGAAGCCCTAAGCAGGGTTTAGGAAGGATACAACACCCTCTTGTAGCATCTACAGGGATTCGGGCAGCCCTCTCTCATATGTCCTCTCTCCACAGTGACCTCGAGCAGCACTGACAAGGGCTTGGGCAGTTCTCACAGAGCTCGAGCAGCACTGTATAACATTTGGGCAGGCTGCAACAAGGTCCAAGCAGCAACAGCGGCATTCGAGCAGGAAGAATTTGATCCAGGCAGCAACAGCGTCATTCGGGCAGGTGGAATTTGATCCAGGCAATTGATCTAGGTTTTTTGGCAGCTGAGAGAAATTAGGGCAAAATCCCTAATTTGCTTTCTTCTGTAAAACTCATCATTTGTGGATTTTCTATCTGTGGATCAAACTCATTAGGGTTTGAGAATTATAGAAGACTCAGTCATCTCATATTAAGAGATGAATTACTAATGCTTTTGGGGTTTTTGTCCTTTAAAGGTTTCCCCGTAAAAAACTATTGTGTTCAATGTGTGTGATGTTGGTGTTTCTACTGCACTTGTTTTTTGTTATCTTACAGTCTGCAAAATTTTAAAGAATTCATGCTAATGCTAAACTTCAACATGGCATCAGAGCTTAGCATGTGAAGACCCAGTAAGAGGTATATTACTATTGTCTTCCTAGAACTTGGGATATTTTGTAGACTTGAAAATTGACTAGTAGCAGAGATCGCTAACAACATTTTCAAACTGGAAGAGAAGCTTGAAGGTTCGAGGAACTACAACTCTTGGAAGGCTAGGCTCACATCCATCCTAGAGGAAAATGACCTTGATGACTTGGTGTTTAACACCATAGAAGAACCAACATCTAGTGCTTGCAAGACTGCTTTCAAGAAGATACAAGCAAAGGCTAGAAGGATCATCTATGACTCTATCAAGGAAGGTTTGATGCCCAGCATCACTTCATCGAAGACTGCCAAAGAATGCTTTGACACCCTGACAGACCTATATGAAAAGAAGGCTCCCAGTCAAAAGAGAGTTCTGAAGAAAAGGCTTCGGATACTGAAGATGAAGGATGAAGGAGTTGGGCCCTTCTTCGCAAAGATTGCATACGTAAGAGATCAACTTACTGCTATTGGTATTACTGTGGATGATGATGACCTTGTGCAGATTGTAGTCGATGGTCTCCCAAATTCTTGGGAAACCTTTATGGCATCCGTGAGTGGACGTGAAAATCAGCCAAACTTTGATAAACGTTGGCATGATTGCTTGGAAGAAAAAGGAAGAGTTTCAGGCAAGGCAATTAGCACCAAGGAAGGAAACCTTGCCCTTACAGCTAAGACAAAGAAGTTCAAGAAGCCCTCACCTCACCAAAAGAAGGGAAAGAAACCACAAGGTAAGCACATTAATGTTTCAAAGGTAGAATGCTATAATTGTCACAACTTTGGGCACTTTGCTAGGGATTGCAGGCAACCCAAGAGGAAATTCAAAAGAAGATTCCAAGCTTCTGTTGCAAAAGAAGAAGAAGAAGAAGAACACCAAGGCTGCCAAAGAAGACTAAGTGCTAACTCTTGGTTAGTAAATAGTGGTACCTCCAAACATATGACAGGTAATCGTAGAGCACTCACTAGCTACAGAAAGAAGAAGTTCACTACACAAGTGGAACTTAGAGATGACTCCACTTACAAGATTGAAGGAGTTGGCTCAACTTCACTTCAACATGATTCAAGTACGGTTTTACATATTGATGGTGTCTTGTATGTTCCTGGTTTAAAGAAGAACCTCCTGTCTATTGTTGGTTTAGATGACAAGGGCTACAGAGTCCTCTTCCTGGACAAGAAGGTTCTACTATGGGCAAAGAATGAGAAACTAAGCTCAGTTGTACATATTGGGGTTCAAGAGGGAGGTCTTTATAAGGCTTCCATAAATTCCACTCATGCTTTGGCTCATCATACAGTTGATCCATGTGAGTTGTAGCATCGAAGGTTTGGACACCTCCACTATACAGCTCTTCTAGGCCTACAGAAGATGGTTATAGGTATGCCAGAGGTCTCTCCCAAACATGATGGAATTTGCAAAGGTTGTGCTCTAGGTAAGAAGACTAAGAAATCTTTCTCAAGAAGCAAGAACAAACCCAAAGGTATATTGGATTTGATTCACTCTGACATTTGTGGGCCCGTGTCTTCACCCTCCTTGAGTGGGTGCTTGTATTATGTCTTCTTCAAAGACGATCATTCTCGGAAATCAAGGATTTACTTCCTTAAGGACAAAAGAGAAATTTTGACAGGTTCAAAGAGTTCAAGGCTCTAATTGAAAATCATACAAGCAGACACATCTATATCCTGAGATCAAATAACAGAGGTGAGTATGAATCTAATGAGTTTGATGATTTTTGTTGAGAAACAGGAATCAAGAAAGAGTTGACTGTACCTTACAACCCTGAAAAGAATGGGGTTGCAAAAAGGAAGAACATAACTATCTGTAAAGCTGTTAAAGCCATGCTTACTGATCTTGATCTTCCTTTATCTTTGTGGGTTGAAGCTGCATGTACTACTGTGTACATCCAAAACAGAAGCCCTCATGCTATCTTGGGGGAGAAGACTCCAGAAGAAGTCTTCACCAGGAAGAAACCTGCAGTTGACCACATGAAGATTTTTAGCACTCCAGTTTACATTTATGTGCCAAAAGAAAAGAGGGCTAAGCTAGATCCTTCCAGAAGGAAAGGCATATTTGTCGGTTACAGTGATAGCTCGAAGGCCTACCGCATCTATGTACCAAGACATAGGTACTTTGAAGTTAGTAGAGACATAATTTTCCATGAGGAAGTTGTGTTTCGTCAAACACAAGAGCTTTCAAAGGAAGATGAAGAACCTCCTTCTGAGATCCCAAATTCAGAAGTTCAGAGGGAGGAAGAGGAATTTGAGAATCAAATTCGGGATGTACTTGAGGAACCTGAAAGTCCACCAAAAGAACTGCTTAAAGATCCTCCTTCCAAAAGGACACCTACCTGGTACCCAGAAACGGTACAACAAGCTGAGAAGAATAAAGCTCCTCCAAAGACTTTCAAAGAAAGAATAAGGCCACAAAAGTACTCAAGGCTTATGAGCCAGCTCATTGGTGTTGAACCTTCCACATACAAAGAAGCAGCAAGTCAACAGCTATGGGTTGATGCCATGATTGAAGAGTACAATTCAATCATGAAGAATGATGTGTGGGAAGTTGTTCCCAGACCGATAGGAAAGTCAATGGTAACATCCAAATGGCTTTACAAAATCAAGCATGCTGTTGATGGCAGCATTGAGAAGTATAAAGCCAAATTTGTAGACCGTGGCTTTACTCAAAAAGAGGGAATAGACTATGATAAGACTTTTGCTCCTGTCGCCAGGTATACTACTATCAAAACCATCATTTCTCTTGCTGAAGTATTCGGATGCAAGTTACATCAGACAGATCTAAAGAAAGCCTTCCTCAATGGCAAGATTGATGAGGAAGTCAACATTGAACAACCTGAAGGCTTTGTGACTTATGGGAATAAGACCCATGTGTGTAAATTGAAGAAAGCCTTGTGAATAAGACCCATGTGTGTAAATTGAAGAAAGCCTTGTATGGGCTCAAACAGGCTTCGAGAGTCTAGTATGGGAGGATGGATGGATTCCTCCACGGCTTGGGGGTTTTCAAAAGTACTTTGGAACCCAATTTGTATTTTAAGGTTGTTCATAATCATATCTTGATCCTCGTCCTATATCTGAATGACTTGTTCCTTGTAGATGAAGAACAGTTGATAGCACAATGTAACCTTGAGTTGAGTAGCCATCTAGTCAAGGACCAGGATGTGGAACTAGTCCAACACTGGGGGACTCAGCCTAGAGCTGAGTGGCCATTCTTTGAATGGAGGCACCTGGTCAGTTACCAAGCAGATTAACAGTCTAATACTAGGGGACTCGGCCTAGGGCTGAGGGCCATTCTTCGGGAGAATGGAGGCACTTGGTCTATTACCAAGATATCACTATAAGTCCTAGACTAGGTCTGGGCATGTGAGGCACACCGACCCTCGATCTATGGGCTCTTTGTGATCTTCTCCAAGGATTAGCTACCCTTGGTTAAGACACCTAGTACCCGATCTTGGTGTCACATGGAGTGTGAGATAAAAGAATTAGTAATTCTCTCTATTTATGATGATATACTTTGAGTGGGGATGAAGGGGAGGGGAAACACCGGAAACTTCTAGGAAGGGGAGGGGAAACACCGTTCCCCATTTCGGAAACTAAAACTGAGGGGATACTACTTGGAAACGCCACTGAAACGTTTCCAAGCCGTATCCAAAAATCAGAAATGTTTCCAAGCCGTTTCCAGTCATTTCCAAAAACGTTTCCAACAATTTCCTGGTTTTCTGAAATGTTTCAGCTACTACAGGGCAAGTTTTTGACTAGAAATAGTGATATTTTGACATGAGAATAAACAAATAAATAACTCAAAGGAAAACTATAAAACCCTAACCGTAAATTGAACCTCAAAACTTAAATATAAAGCTTCAAAGCTTATAAATCAAGAGCAAAACCTTAACCATAAATTGGTGAATGGTAATTTGACATTTTATGTCTCATTGCTTTTGTTTCAATGTAATTTTCCAAAATTGATAGAGGCTTACCGTTGGTTAAAAAAATCATGGATCAATGGACATTTTATTGTATCAAATGCTAGTCTACTATAGTGTTAGTTTCACAACCTAGTGTAGAAGTACAATGACTTTTTTTTCAAGTTTTTTAGCCAATTCCTAACAACTTCGTTTTAAATAAACCCCAATGACTTGCATATGTGATAAAACAACTTGCATATCACAAATGATAAAATGGTAGCTTTAGCCATACACAATAGTGTACTAATTTATGAAGGGTTACATAAACCAACACATATTTCCAACAATCTTCCAACAAACTTCAGTTTTCTTCTTTTCCTTTTTGAATTAGTATGAACCCTTGACCTATGGCCTTATTTACTCCATTGCTAGTACACTCATATCCCTATCCTTATGTTGTGGAGAGGATTATGATGGTGCATCGTTTGGGCAGTTCTCCATATGATCTACATGTGATATTTTAATCTTATTTCAAGCATTTTTATTAGGATAAACCATAAAACGTAAAGAACATATCCAAGGAAACTCATTGGTGTCTAGAGATAGTATTATGGCATAGAATGCAATATTGCATGTCATCATAGTCACATCTAAGTTGCACTAAAACATAAGCTCACCTAATTATACTTGAGTGCTTAATTAATCCCCTTAAAACATGGTTGATTATGTCAAATTTGAATATCCAAGTCGGTTGCAAATCATAGACCATCATGTGAATTTAGTCCCTTTATGAGCCAGTCGGTTAGTCACTTTCTGAGCCAGTCGGTTAGTCACTTTTTGAACTAGTCTCGTCAGTGAGTGGACCAACCCAAATACAACATAGTTGAGTCTTCAGCTTACATCAAAAATTGTGTTTAATCACAAATTTTAACACTTTTATAGAGGTGCAATCAGCGTAATATTTGTTAGATGGTAACATTTGGATACATCCATCAAGTAATTTTAGGGTTTGAAATCGATGTTTCGAAGTAGTTGACATGTTCTTGTTCAAATGCTATCCAGTGGGTAAATTATCTATGGCACTTGAGATAGAAGAATATTGTTTAAGACAATATTTGAGTTGCTAATTTTAATTGTTATAAATGACATGACTGCCTTTAAATCTAATTGATGAATGGTAATCTAAAGTATGTATGTCTCATGGCCTTTCATATATATATATAAGTCTGTTGTCGTTTCCTTCCCGTATCGTATCCGACATTTCTCAAAATTTGTCGTATTCGTTTCCCTCCCCGTATACGTATCCGTTCTCGTATCTGTTCTTGTATTAGGTCGCCAGGTATACTACTATCAAAACCATCATTTCTCTTGCTGAAGTATTCGGATGCAAGTTACATCAAATGGATGTAAAGAAAGCCTTCCTCAATGGCAAGATTGATGAGGAAGTCTACATTGAACAACCTGAAGGCTTTGTGACTCATGGGAATAAGACCCATGTGTGTAAATTGAAGAAAGCCTTGTGAATAAGACCCATGTGTGGATATTGAAGAAAGCCTTGTATGGGCTCAAACAGGTTTCGAGAGTCTTGGTATGGGAGGATGGATGGATTCCTCCACAACTTGGGGTTTTCCAAAAGTACTTCTGACTCCAATTTGTATTTTAAGGTTGTTCATAATCATATATTGATCCTTGTCCTATATCTGGATGACTTGTTCCTTGTAAATGAAGAACAATTGATAGCACAGTGTAACCTTGAGTTGAGTAGCCATCTAGTCAGGGACCAGGATGTGGAACTAGTCCAACACTGAGGGACTCATCCTAGAGCTGAGTGGCCATTCTTTGAATGGAGGCACCTGGTCAGTTACCAAGCAGATAAACCAGTCTAGTACTAGGGGACTCGGCCTAGGGCTGAGGGCCATTCTCGGAGAGAATGGAGGCGTTTGGTGTATTACCAAGATATCACTATAAGTCCTAGACTGGGTCTGGGCATGTGAGGCACTATGACCCTCGATCTGTGGGCTTTGTGATCTTCTCCAAGGCTTAACTACCTTTGGTTAAGACACCTAGTACCCGATCTTGGTGAGTGTGAGATAAAAGCATTAGTAATTCTCTCTATTTATGATGATGTACTTTGAGTGGGGATGAAGGACCACCTTGACCACTTGTTTTGACCACAGGACACTTGAAGAAGGCTAAAGGTAAAAGTCAAAAATACATGAGGACCCTTAGACCACTAAGGAGTCAAAGTGCAAGTGCAAAAGGACCTTTAGTACTACCAAAGGTAAAAGTCAAAGAAATAAAAGAATAAAATATTATTATTTTGTTCTTTTGAGTTTTGGTCCACTTACAAGTGATTCAAAGACTATAAAAGAAGATCAATCCATTTCATTATTACACACGTGCTCATCACACTTGCAGCTGCTCAAAGAAAGTTTCTTTTCGCTGGTTTTGAAGACAAGGATATTATTTTGTGGTTATGCCCTAGCATGGAGGATTCTAGCTAGGGCACCCACACCTGTTACAAAAAACCCTAAGTTAGGGTTTCACAGTGATCAGCATCATCTTCACCCTCTTCAAAAGCTAGGGTCTAACCCTAGACTACTTCTTCACGGCAGCCTTCACACTCTTCACGAGCAGCCTCAGATTCTTCACGAGCTGGTTTGATTCTTCACGAGCAGCCTTATCAAACTACCCGAACTTCTTCCCAAGCTACCCTATCCTCTTCGCATAGCCCTCTTTACCCTTGGCCATCTACAGCAATCCTGAAGCAAGGCTTAGGCAGCCTACAGCACCCTCAGGCAGCCTTTACAGGGCTTCGGGAAGCCCTCTCTCACCTGCCCTCTCTCCACGGTGACCTCGAGCAACATTGTATAGCATTCAGACAAGCTGCAACAAGGTCTGAGCAGCAACAGCGGCATTCAGGTAGGAGGAATTTGATCCGGGTAGCTGATCTGGTTTTTTGGGCAGCTGAAAGAAATTAGGGAAAAAATCCCTAATTTGCTTTCTTCTATAAAATTCATCATTTGTGGATTTTTTATTTGTGGATCAAACTCATTAGGGTTTGAGAATTATTGAAGACTCGGTCATCTCATTCTAAGAGATGAATTACCAATGCTTTTGGGGTTTTTGTCCTTTAAAGGTTTCCCCCTAAGTTACCGGAAACGTCTAGGAAGGGGAGGGGAAACACCGTTCCCCGTTTCGGAAACTAAAACAGAGGGGATACGACTTGGAAACGCCACTAAAATGTTTCCAAGCCGTATCCAAAAACCAGAAACGTTTCCAGGCTGTTTCCAGCTGTTTCCTGAAACGTTTCCAAAGCTCCCAGCAGTTTCCTGGTTTCCTGAAACGTTTCTGCTACTACAGGGCAAGTTTTTGATTAGAAATAGTGATTTTTTGACATGAGAATAAACAAATAAATAACCCCAAAGGCAAACTATAAAACCCTAACCCTAAATTGAACCTCAAAACTTAGATATAAAGCCTCAAAGCTTATTAAATCAAGAGCAAAACCTTAATCCTAAATTGGTGAATGGTAATTTGACATTTTATGTCTCATTGATTTTGTTTCATTGTAATTTTCCAAAATTGATAGAGGCTTACCGTTGGTTCAAAAAATCATTGATCTGTGGACATTTTATTGTATCCAATGCTTGTCTACTATAGTGTTAGTTTCACACCCTAGTGTAGAAGTACAATGATTTTTTTTCTCAGTTTTTTTGCCAATTCCTAACAACTTCATTTTAAATAAACCCCAACGGCTTGCATATGTGGTAAAACAACTTGCATATCAAAATTGATAAAATGGTAGCTTTAGCCATACAAAATAGTGTACTTCATTTATGAAGGGTTACATAAACCAACACATTTCAATAATATTCCAACAAACATCAGTTTTCTTCTTTTCTTTTTTGAATTAGTATGAACCCTTGACCTATGGCCTTATTTACTCCTTTGCTAGTACACTCATATCCATATCCTTATGTTGTAGAGAGAATTATGATGGTGCGTTTAGCTAGTTCTCCATTTGATATGCATGTGATATTTTAATCTTATTTCAAGCATTTTTATTAGGATAAACCTTAAAACGTAAATAACATATCCAAGGAAACTCATTGGTGTCTAGAGATAGTATTATGGCATAGAGTGCAACATTGAATGTCATCATAGTCACACCTAAGTTGCACTAAAATATGAGCTCACTTATTTATACTTGAGTGCTTAATTAATCCCCTTAAAACATGGTTGATTATGTCAAATTTGAATATTCTATTTGGTTGCAAATCATAGACAATCATGTGAATTTAGGCCCTTTATGAGCCAGTCGGCTAGTCACTTTTTGAACCAGTCGGTTGGTCAATTGACTCTCACTTGCCTAGTTGATTGTCTCATCGGTGAGTGGACCAACCCAAATACAACATAGTTGAGTCTCTGGCTTACATAAAAAAATTGTGTTTAATCACAAATTTTAACACTTTAAAGGTGCAATCAGCGTAATATTTGTTAGATGGTAACATTTGGATACATCCATTAACTAATTTTAGGGTTTGAAATCGATGTTTAGAAGTAGTTGACATGTTCTTGTTTAAATGCTTGCCAATGGGTGACTTATCTATGGCACTTGAGATAGAAGAATATTGTTTAAGACAATATTTGAGTTTGCTAATTTTAACCATTATAAATGACATGACTACCTTTAAATCTAATTGATGAATGGTAATCTTAAGTGTATATATATATATGTAAGTCTGCTGTTGTTTCCTTCTCGTATCGTATCAAACATTTTTCAAAATTTGTCGTATATGTTTCCCTCCCCGTATCCATATCCGTTCTCGTATCCGTTTCAATGCAACTTAGGTTTCCCCGTGAAAAACTACTTTGTTCAATGTGTGTCATGTTGTTGATGTTTCTACTGCACTTGTCTTTTGTTATCTTACAATCTGCAAAATTTTAAAAAATTCATGCTAATGTTAAAATTCAACAACTACTCCATCGTTATATTATTTCATTGACTTGTCATGGAGTTAGGCTAATATTGTATTTCATTGTAAGAGAGATTTAACTCCCTCTATATAAAGGGGTTATCATTCCATTTTTTTATAGTTGGATTTGGGGATAGATCACCTTGGAGTTTAGTAGAGTAACCATTGGATGTTCGTGGAGAATTCAGTATAGTGCTTTATGGTTGAGAAAATGTTCTAAATCTTAAGGTTATCCTTCTTGCTAGAATTATCTTGAGATTTGCTTATGAAACAATAAATTGGGAAACACCCTACCTTTGTCTTTTATGTTATTAATGGAATATTATTTATGATTGCATGTTTCTCTACTCTTGAATGGGGACACATTCATTTCATTCATAACAACCATAATCTTCATAAGTATTGAAGTTTATCTGCAATAGTAATCACCTTAGTTATAATTATGCATTTTGGGATATCAAGAAAATGCAGTGTTGTGGCATGTACTTCTCACAGCCCCAATAGCGATTTTTCCTCATTACGATAGCATCCCATTAAGTCTTGATTTGAACCCATTTGCCTAATGATAGGACACTAATCTTCAATCCATTCATCCGTTTCAGTTCTCAAGTATTAGATTTTTACAAGCTTATAGCAAAATATAAACAAAGCACTCTAGAAGAAAGACAAAGCAACAAGATCTCTAGAAGAAAGACAAAGCACAAAAAGAAGAACACCAAAGTTTATCCTGGAAAACCCAATAGGGAGAAAACCGAGCAACCTTCGTATAGAGATTATCAATCCAAGAACAAAGTACAAGAAGAGAGAGAGAAAGAAGAAAGTCACTTTAATAGCAAACCCCAAAAAATAAGCACTACTTCTCCTTGACTAGCGAACTTTCTTGCTTAGCTGTGTGTCCAAATGAAGCGCCCAACCTCTCTATTTATGCACTTTACAAAATTGCCTTTTTACCCTAACTAAGCCAACTTGTCTAATAGACCGGGCCGACTTACCTTGGGGGAAAGTAAAAATAATAATAAATAATTTTATTTTAATTCTAAGCTTCCCCAAGGTTTACATTGGTTCTTTCAAGGGTTTACATAAATGATTACATCAGTATGATCTTTATAGGAGGCACAAAATCCAACACTCCCTCTCAATAAGGAAGGTATTCTTCGGATATCAATATCACAGACATCATCAACATCATGATGATCACGATCATCTAAGTCTCTTCCATACAACACATCTATCTCGATCATCTCTATACACACTGAAGGTTGTCAACACGATCTCTGTCCGTCGAGAGGTGTCATCGTGCATCTGATCCACTCAGTCCATCGGTGAATCCATCAGTATTGCAACTCTGCACGGTCCATCGGAGAGTCATCATCATCATATGTCTAATCCACAAAGTCCATCGGTGAATCCATCAGTACTGCAACTCTGAACAGTCCATTGGAGAGTCATCATCATCATATGTCTGATCCACATAGTCCATCGATGCCACAACTCAGCACGGTCCATCGTAGAGTCGTCATCATACATTCAATTCACACAGTCCATCAATGAATCCATCAACTCTCATAGTCCATCTAAGAGTACTGCAACCAATGTCTCATCTACAACCAGTCCATATCTACTGCCAATGGGAATCTCCCATACTTGGATGAGAACATGGACATGCTTCACACGACCATCTACTACCTGTTCGTCTCGACTACCGATGGGATTTCTCCCACACCAGGCTAAGAACCAAGACGAGCAGAGGCACCAGTGTACACGACCATCTACTACATGTATGTCTCTACTGTCGATGGGATTTCTCCCACACCAGGCTGAGAGCCAGGACAAGCAGAGGAACCAGTGTACACGACCATCTACTACCTGTCCATCTCTATCGTCAATGGGATTTCCCCTACACCAGGCTGAGAACCAAAACAGAGTACAAGAAGAGAGACAGAAAGAAGAAAGTCTCTCTAATAGGAAACCCTAAAAGCAAGGTAGATGTCTGAATCACCTTTCCCTCTCAAGGAGGGATACATTTTCTTATACTCCAAGTCTTCCACGAAAGTCTTCAAACTTTGTCCTGGGAAGAGGCTTGGTAAGATCATCTACAGTTTGGTCATCTATCGGCACGTATTATAGCTCAATCGCACCCTACTACACCATATCACAAATGAAGTGATATTAAATCTCCATATGCTTCGACTTATTATGAAACTCAGGATTCACTGCCCTCTGCACACAACTCTAGTTGTCACAATGAATCACATTTGGTCTTGGAATCTGACCAAATTATCCTGCAAGGAGTTTCAGAAGCCATACTACATCTCAAACTGTTGTACTAGCATCCATATATTCAACCTCTGTTGTACTGAGAGTTATTGAGGTTTGCTTCTAGTTGCACCAAGAAATTATTACAGAACCCAAACTAAAGCAACATCTGGAAATACTCTTCCTATTTGCAACGCATCCGACCCAATCTGAATCTGAAAATCATTGGAATCTCAAGTCACATTCTGAAAGCATATCTCAATCCATATCCCACGATGCCATGCAAATATTTGAGTACATGTTTTGCGGTAGTCCAGTGAATTTGCCTCGGCTAACTCATGAACTAGCTAAGCATTCACAGCAAAACATATATTCGGCCTGGTGTTCGTTAGATACATTAGCGATCCAATCAACTAGCAATACTATTACGAGAAACTTCTAAGAAGGGGAGGGGAAACATCGTTCCTCGTTTTGGAAACTGAAACAAAGGGGATACAGCTTGGAAATGCCACCGAAACATTTCCAAGCCGCATCCAAAAATCAGAAACGTTTCCAAGCCATTTCCAGTCGTTTCTTGAAACGTTTCCAACGGTTTCCTGGTTTTCTGAAATGTTTCAGCTACTATAGGGCAAGTTTTTGACTAGAAATAGTAATTTTTTGACATAAGAATAAACAAATAAATAACCCCAAAGGCAAACTATAAAACCCTAACCGTAAATTGAACCTCAAAACTTAAATATAAAGCCTCAAAGCTTATAAATCAAGAGCAAAACCTTAATCCTAAATTGGTGAATGGTAATTTGACATTTTATGTCTCATTGATTTTGTTTCATTGCAATTTTCCAAAATTGATAGAGGCTTACCGTTGGTTGAAAAAATCATCGATCTATGGACATTTTATTGTATCAAATGCTTGTCTACTATAGTGTTCGTTTCACAACCTAGTGTAGAAGTACAATGACCTTTTTTTTTCTCAGTTTTTTAGCTAATTCCTAACAACTTCGTTTTAAATAAACCCCAATGACTTGCATATCAAAATTGATAAAATGGTAGCTTTACCCATACAAAATAGTGTACTAATTTATGAAGGGTTACATAAACCAACACATATTTCCAATAATCTTCCAACAAACTTCAGCTTTCCTCTTTTCCTTTTTGAATTAGTATGAACCCTTGACCTATGGCCTTATTTACTACATTGCTAGTACACTCATATCCCTATCCATTCAGTTAGTCACTTTATGAGCCAGTCGGTTAGTCACTTTTTGAACCAGTCGGTTGGTCAATTGACTCACTTGCCTAGTTGATTGTCTCGTTAGTTAGTGGACCAACCCAAATACAACATAGTTGAGTCTCTGTCTTACATCAAAAATTGTGTTTAATCACAAATTTTAATACTTTTATAGAGGTGCGATCAGAGTAATATTTGTTAGATGGCAACATTTGGATACATCCATCAAGTAATTTTAGGGTTTGAAATCAATGTTTAGAAGTAGTTGACATGTTCTTGTTTAAATGCTTGCCAGTAGGTGACTTATCTATGGCGCTTGAGATAGAAGAATATCGTTTAAGACAATATTTGAGTTTGCTAATTTTAATTGTTATAAATGACATGACTACCTTTAAATCTAATTGATTAATGGTAATCTAAAGCATGTATGTCTCGTNTAAAGCATGTATGTCTCGTGGCCTTTTTGATATATATATATATATATATATATATATATATATATATAAGTCTGTTGTTGTTTCCTTCCCGTATCGTATCCGACATTTTTCAAAATTTGTCGTATCTGTTTCCCTCCCTGTATCCGTATCCGTTCTCGTATCCGTTTCAATGCAATTTACGCAATACATGGTGGGATCAATCAAGTCAGGATTTGAAGGTGAGTCCCTCAACTTCTTTAGGTTTGCATCCATCGAAGTAGCCATGGACTTGCAGTCCAACATTCCAAATCTCTTCAGTATATCGATGGTGTATTCTCCTTGACTTAGGAAAATCTCCTTCTTTCCCTGCCATACTTCTAATCCCAAGAAGTAATGCATCAATCCAAGATCCTTCATTTCAAACTCAAAGGCAAGCTTCTTTTTACACCATGCAATCAACTTCTCATTTCCTATGAGAAACAAGTCATCAACATACAAAACTAGAATCAGTGGCTCATCTTCCACAATCCTGTAGTAAAGATTGGAATCTGCATCACTCTTGATGAATTCCAAGTTCACCAAGTATTCGTCTCTTCGTCCATACTAAGCACGTTTTGCTTGCTTGAGTCCATATAGAGCCTTTTTCAACTTGCAGACGTGGGACTCTTTTCCATGGACAAAAATCCATCTAGTTGTTCAATATAAACCTCTTCCTTGATTACACCATTGAGGAAGGCGGTCTCGATATCCATCCGATGCAACTTCCATCCCATAGCTGAAGCAATAGCAATAATGGTCCTGATGGAAGTATGTCGAGCCACGAGAGAAAATGTTTCGTTGTAATCAACTCCCTCTTTTCGAGAGAATCCTCTGGCAACAAATCTAGACTTGTGTTTTTCCACACTGCCACCTGCTCCATGTTTAATCTTGAAAAGCCACTTGGAAGTCACTACTGACTTCCCCTCAGGTCTCGCTACAATCTCCCATACATCATTCTTCATGATGTATTGGAATTCTTCCATCATGGCATCCTTCCAAACTTGGTGCCTCGATGCTTCCTCATATGTGGTTGGTTTTGATTCAATGATGTGACTCATCAATGCTACATAATGTGAGAACCTCTAAGGTCTTTTGCTTTCCCAATAAGTGCCATGTGGATTTTCATGCCCCTCTACATCCTGCAACGCCTGTTGTACCCATCTATGCCTTTTCAGGCCAACTACAATGTCTGTAGGAGCATCAACTAGCTCAACTGGATCGATGGAGTCAATCGATTCTTCCTTTGGCAACTCCCTTTGAACTGCTGGAGGGGCAGATGATCTCATCTCTTCATTGTCATTGATCTCCATGTCAGATCCTCTTCCTTCCTGTATAGCTATTTCTTCTTCAAAGGACACATCCCTATTGACTTCGATTTGCTTCAATCTTGGAATGTAAATTTTGTACACCTTTGATGACTCACTGTATCCCACGAAAGTCCCTTTCTTTCTCGAAGGCTACAATTTTGTCCTTTTCTCCTTGGTCACATGTATGTAGACTGGACAGCCAAAGACAAGAAGGTGGCCCACTTTTGGCTTCACTCCTGTGAAGGCTTCTTCCGAAGTCATGTTCTTCAAGATTCTATAAGGGCATCTGTTTTGTACATAGACAATTGTTCTGGAAGCTTCTGCCCACAAGAACATCGATAAACTTTGGTCATTTATCATGGCTTTGGCTACCTCCACAACTGTTCGATTCTTTCTTTTAGCGGCCCCATTTTGTTGAGGGTTGTAGGGAATTGTAAGCTCCCTCTTAGTTCTTGCTTCTTTGCAGAAATCATTAAACTCTGAGGATGTAAAATCTCCACCATTGTCTGATCTCAGAGTCTTGATCCTCTTTCCTGACAGATTCTCGACTTGTGCTTTGAAATCTTTGAACTTGTTAAGCACTTCCTCGGATTCCTTGGTCTTGAGAAAGTATATGTAAGTCTTTCATGAGTAGTCGTAGATAGTATTTGAGATTCTTTCTCAACTATTTTTGAAAGATTTTCTTTAAATCCAGTCATATGTCTGGAAGCACCACTATCTATGAGCCAAGTGTCACTAGTGGTGGGAACAGTACTTGATAATGCTGATATGAAGAAGAATTTTGTACAGTCTTCATTTCTTTGCTTCTTATAATGTTGACCTTCTTCTACATCAATTATTGAGGCTTCGCATTTCCTTTTGCTTAAACTTGGACATTTGTTTACATAGTGACCATATTTCTTGCACCTAAAGCATTGAATTTGTAATAGAACCTTCTTCTTTTCTTGTTGATCTGGAGAAGGGCTTGGTCTTCTACCTTGATGTCTATGGTGATGAGATTTTCTTCCCTTTCCCTTGCCTTTCCTGGCATGGGCCATGAATGCTTGATTCTCCTCAGGTTGGGTGCCATGAAGTCTTTGCCTTGCTGCAATCCGCGTCTCCTCCTGAGTGCAATCTTCCCATAGTCTGTCAAATTTGGGCAACTTGGAGCACCCACTGATGGTTTAGATGAAAGATTCCCAAGATGGTCGAAGCCCATTTAACGTAGTCATGGCAAGCTCCTTATCTTCAATAAGTTCTCCATTGGATCTCAACTTGCCCCTATGTTTTGTGAGCCTTATGAATATGAAGTATGAGGAAATTGGTTCATAGTTGGACATCTTCATATTCGATAGTTGGTTCCTCAATGTGAGAGTCACATTAATGCTACCATGCTCAAATAGCCTCTTTAAGGTTTTGAACATCTTCCTAGTTGTCCACTAGTAATCTCCTAGCTCGAGCATCATTCTTCCTCCACTGGGACTTGTCTTCTTCGGCTTCTCGTCCTGGGACCTTCTCATAGACAAACTTCAAGAGGTCACTTTCTTCCAAGATGATAAGAACTCTAGACTTCCAAGAGATTAAGTTGGAAGCTCCATCAAGACGATCTTCAACCTTCATTCCAATCATCTTGCTTGTCGATCTGAACCAGAAACCCTAGCAAGAGTTAGTCAAAAACGAAAGTTGTAATTTTATGAAGCTAACCTCATAGATAGATGCACCCTAGCAAGGCGAGCTAAGGGATGGTGAGGTCGAGCCAAAACTAATGACTTATAAGCTCAAAACTTGAAACCCTAATTTCCGAAGTAGCTGCAGCAACAGAATTAGGTCAAAATTGAAACTTCTCAAAATATGATTCTTCCTTTACCAGAAGATGTGCCTCCCCTAGAGCAAACTTTCCAAGTTTCTTTTTATCCAGAAATGATGACGGAAGGCCTTCAAAAAGTAAGCCCTAGTTCCTGACAATGGCTTCTTCCAAAATTGCTTTGATACCATGTTAGATTTTTACAAGATTATAGCAGTATGACTTTTATTGCAAATGAACAATAGGATCTACAGAAGAAAGATGAAGCACAAAAACAAAGAACATGAATTTATCCTAGGAAACCAATAGGGAGAAAACCCAACAAACTTTGTATAGAGATGATCAAACCGAGAACAGCGTACAAGAAGAGAGAGAAGAAATAAAGTCTCTCTAATAGCAAATCCTAAAAAAATGCGACTTACTACTAGAGCGGACTTCTCCTTGACTAGTGAACTTGCTTGCTTAGCTATGTCCAAATGAGGCACCCAATCTCTCTATTTACACTTTACAAAATTGCATTTTTACCCTAACCCAGCCGACTTGTCTAACTGACCGGGTTAACTTACCTTGGGGGAAAGTAAAAATATTAAGAAATAATTCTAAGCCTCCCCAAGGTTTACATTGATTCTTTCAAGGGTTTACATGAATGTATAATCTTCGTAGGAGGTACAAAACAAAATAATAAAAAATACAATAAGAGTAACTTCCGAAGGTGCACAAAATCCAACATTAAGCTTTATTGTGTGACTTAAACAAGGTATTGCCACACAAGTCAATCACCTCAAGCAACCGCTCACACAAACAAATCACAGATCAACACACCAATGCTTTACGTGGTTAAATGCCTTAGAGAGGGAAACAACCCCTAAATATCCTAATATTTATCAACTCATTTTACCAAAGGTATTTTTTCATTTTACTTTGGACTTTATTGCATAAGCTCTAGTATCCTAATATAGGGAAGCCCCCCTTGAACTAAAGAAAAGAGGCCTAAAGTGTGAAGAGGGCTTGTGAGGTGAAATTGACAACTTCTCTTAGTTCCTCCAAGGTCTCACTTAAGCTTTAAGACTTTATCTCAAGAAGTGGGAGTTTGGGACGTAACAAGTGGTAAAGATTGAATCTTACTATTAAAAGCATAAACCATATCATTTCTTTGTTGCAATTCTAGAAACAAACTAAGTCATCTTGGGAGAGATGTTTATGATGGGTGGGATTGCATAGTTGATTCCAACACAATTATTTTTGAGAATGAATGTCTTGAGAATGGGATATCAACAAAGAACTTGTTAAACAAGATACAAGGTAGTCTTCTCAACATGTGGGAAAGAATTGTACACCATTGCATCCCTTGGATCACTCATTGAATCACAAGTGCTATAGTAATGAGTGGCTCAATGTTGGAGCTACATACAAATTCCCTCCTCGCATGGACAAGGAAATTTCAAAGATGAGGAAAATCACATTAAGCAAGATATATCATAATAAAGCTACCCTTGACAAGGTGGAGAGCTTCATAAAGTTTTCCATTGCTCTAGGAGATTCAAATGACATGATATAATTAAAGACGTGAGTAAAGAAAACTAGTTTAAGTCGATAGGTTTACTAGGGATGCCATCAACGAATGTGAGGAATCATCCCTTTTGTTTCCTCGCAAGATTTTATTTGGAAAAAAAACTACTCTTGATGGGCAACACATGGGTTCAAACAATCCCTTTGAAATGGCAATGATCTTTTGAGGGCTCATTGTCCACACCAAAGTTGCAATAGTTGCACTAGATAGCTTAGAGGAGGGAGGAAAACACAATGCCAATGAGAATGGTAGTGAAATGGATGATATTGATAATGACTCTAAGAAGTAGGAGAACAAGCTATGAGAATCTTCTACACTATTTTGCATTTGCTATTAGCATTGCGATCAATTTGTTAAGCATTAGAACAAGTAGACACAACACTAGAAGAACTTGGAAAAAAGGGCTAAGCCATCAATGGATAATGACAACACTTTATCAAGAGATAATGATGACAACTCATAAAGTAATGATCTTGAACATTGTGATTGTCTAGGGACTCAGTCTAACACAATCATCTTGTATATGCAATACATTTAATGACATTGAATAAAAAAATTAAATTTCATTTACGTCTATATCTCATTTTGTAATTTTAACTTTTAATATATTTTATATTAATGTGTGTTTGTGTCCCCATGTACCCTTGAGGGGGGTCTACGAGCCATGTCTCAAACACCTATGTTCCTATATCCAATTGTCAAGTGACTTAAGCCACCAACTAAAACCATCAAGTTCAAATACTTGCATACAAGTTAACGATCATGTCATGAAAAGAAAGTACAGCCGTATGGTGCAAAATTGAGATTTTCACTGGGGGAAATCCATTCTGCATTTTGAGAACTTCAAGTCTTTCTCTAGATTTACTGTGTTTTTAAATAATTTTTATTTCAAAAACTCCAAATATCACAAATTTACATCTGTAATTGTTGATTTTCTTTATTTCAAGGAAAAACAATGCTAAATTATCATGTCTATACTTTTTTATTCTGATGTTCTACTTTCAAATGCAAATGCTAGGACTCCAAAATAACCTTTGATGCCATTGAACAATTTTGGACATTGGTACCATTCGGTTTTTTCATTCTGCGTAACATATTTATAATTTTCCACTTCCATAGCCCACTTTTTGGCCATTGGTAGAAATCTTTTTTGCTTTTACCTTTATTAATCTGTTGATTCCGGCACATATTTGGTTGACAAAGGGAAGTTCATTAACAATGCTATAAACCCAAAGGAATATCGGCCACTATATGCCAATTTCTGAATGTCTTGATATGTGAAACCAGAGCAATCTTCCACACTATCTTCAGCGGCACCCTATTAATGAAAAAAATTAAAAATTGATATGGTGCACAACGGATACTGATCAAGAATAGCATCCATTGCTGATAATATACGGCTTCCAACTCAAAAATCCATTCAGTAGTTATCAGAAAATAAAGGATTGCATTCTCCATAACTCGAACACTTGGAAACAACTGTAAATAGTAATGATATGTCTTTCTAGTTAACCTGCTAATCAAGTGTGACAGGAAATGCAGTAACAATATTTTCTCCTTGATATCACAGGAAGGTAGAATTCATATGTATGTACTAAAAGGTATATCTTGAACTTACAGAACGGAGATCCCAACTAGGTGATTTCCCATGGATAGAAGCCTTTCTAATCCTTTCCTTTTTCACCTCCCATAGCTCCCCTGCTAATGCATCTGTTGCCTTTGGTTGGCCACCATCATTACCCTGCTCAACAGTGCAATCAAATGAATGTTTTTCAGAAAACCAAAGAAAAAATGGAATTATAAATAGCAATGCCAACAAGAATAATATTGGGTCACATGAACGTCAATAGGTAATTGAAGTCAAAAATCAAGATAAAAAGGGGCAAACTAATATGACACAAATCGCATCCCTTGGCCCTTGCCATCACCTCGGAATTTGTGTTTGATGAACCATGACCAGCCTTTTTTACAGGAAGTCCTATTGGGGCCTCTCCTTTGGCTGCAGCAGCCTGAAAAAACAAAACTAGCAGATTATAAACTCCATGAAAAACCCCTTAGTTGCTAACCACAAAGCAGATTTCAACCATCAAATTAAGGAAATCTTTCTGTGTCTAGCAGAAATGACAAAAAACTAACCACAAGAACAGGCAGACAGAGATTCATTCACAAGTATATTCTAAAGAGAAACATGCAAACAAACTCTTTCGTCATTTGGAGTAAACTAAACGGAACAAACAGTCCTCTCAGGATGTGATCTTTCCAGATGCATCCAGATAGCTGCATTAACTTGCTGACATGTAGGCATCTGAATTCCTAATGGACATTTCGCAATAGACAGTCAACAATGTACCTTGCCTTACTGCATCAATTTTCAATATTGTAAGATATGAAATCATAGTCACCAACAATTTGGTTTGGAAAAGCTACACCAAAACTAAGCAAAAAAATACATTTGCTGCTGATATAATAAAATATGTTACAAAAAAAACTCTGATAAGCCATTCTCATAATTTCCCATAAAGACATTTTTGGTATCGGAGTCACTTTTCCTTAATACTTCTGTTAACTAGACATTAACACCATTTTTCTTTAGTTTGTGATTTCCATTGTCAGTCTTATTACAGTTTAAATTTCACTTTCAGTTTCATTCTATCATTGGATCCATCCCTTCTGTCTAAAATATAATCAGAACAAGACACCAAAGATCGAAGGTCGATGCAACTGCCACATCCTTTTTTAATCTTTTGAAAAAATTGAAAAATAAATGATCAAATTTGTTCTGTTGTTTTTAATCCAGGGCCAATCTAAGAGCTTCTATTAAGCGTTAGCGCTTAATCAAATTTAGTGGTTTGAAAAACTAATCCAACTCCATGCAATCCTGTAAAATATCCTAACAACTATTTACAGGAGAGAAAAATACCTCTAAGAGCTTATACTAAGCGTTAGGGCTTAATCAAATTTATTGGTTTGAAAAACTAATCCAACTCCATGCAATCCTGTAAAATATCCTAACAACTATTTACAGGAGAGAAAAATGCCTCCAAGAGCTTATATTAAGCGTAAGGGCTTAATCAAAGTTATTGGTTTGAAAAATTAATCCAACTCCGTGCAATCCTGTAAAATATCCTAGCAACTATTTCCAGGAGAGAAAAAATACAATCTGGATAAATAGGAACTGAGAAAATAATGAGGCAATCTCAACGTTCTATGCATCAAAATCTGTTTAAAGAATCCCCCATGGCAATAACAAATTCTTCTCACCGTTAGAAAAATGGCAAAGAAATCAAGATACTAATAAAAATACTTTAAGGACAATACTCTAATAGATCTAAAACAAACTACTTATAAGTTATAACAATACATAAAAATTTATAAATATATACATTATGACCAGAGTTCCTGTCTTTATACATTTGGATAAGCGTTTGAAATTAAGATGACATGGCTTTCTTCAAAATTAATGGAAAAAACAGACCACAGAATTGGATTAAACAACTGGTAAACCATTTCACACAACATTGCTTAGATGTAGACATATATCAACTACTAGATTATATTCAAGTCCACTTCAATCATAGTAACAGGTTACAGGACTCAGCCATTTCAAAATTAATGGAGAAAACAGACAACAAAATTGGATTAAAGAACTGGTAAACCATTTCACACAACATTGCTTAGATGTAGACATATATCAACTAATAGAGTGTATTCAAGTCCACTTCAATCATAGTAACAGGACTCAGCCAAGTCAACGCATGCTTGATGAATTCTCTCAGCCTATATCCTAAACAGGAGTCAGACCACAACCAGCCAGACTCGGCCAAACCTCACTAACGGGGACTTGACCCAGTCAGGACAACCCATGGGCCATGTCTGACAACATCCACCTGGGTCTGGCACACCCCCATGTTTATAAAAGGCCAAAAGGTCCATCTTCACCCCATATATCACTCGTTCTCTAAGTGATTTTGGAGCAGACTTTTCACTAAGGTTTTTTGCAGTTGCACAGTCAGGAGTCAGACCAATGGAATCTTGGAGCAAACTGGGACGTGGCATCATCAAGCTGCCTCTGCTAAGAAAAGACACCTACAGGTTTTCAGGGCTGATTTGAGCAATAAAGGGAGCTAGGGCTGCATCTGCACCACTATTTAGCCCAGTTTTCAGCTATTAGGGCACAAAGTTTTCAGAGAATCAGTGAAACAATTAACTCTTCAGTATTCACTCATTTGTTCAGTGCTATGGCTACAGGCAGTTGGAGCAAACTATTAAACATCCAACCTCATATCCAGTCCTACGTTATTCACTAACAGGGGCAGCTAGGGCACACATTCATTGCTCATTTTCACAACTGATATTTTCACTAACAAGGCACCTACTGCAGAATATTAATATACCTTGTGTTATAGAAGACCAGAAAGGTCATATACCCCTCGCACATTCACTTTCCTCTAAGTGGATTTTGGAGGAGCTTTTGTACTACATCATATCTCAGTTCATCAATTCAAGCCATGGTCTATGACTTTTCATTGATGTATTTAGTTATACAATTTTGGGATTCGAAATGCATTAATTTTCATTATATTATCATAACATTTAATAACTCTTTCACCAAATATTTATACCTCCGAAATTAAGTGTATTTTCTACATTTTTATATATCTCAAGTCTTCACCGGGTTGACCCCAGAGTCTTTCCGAGTACAAGTCAAGTTCAACCCTTTGTTCAAAACGAATATTGTGCCAAATCAAGTTTGGTGACTTTGATTGTTCCACAAATGTCAAAAACTAGCTTTGAAGATGATGTTTATGGCCCATGAATGAACAGCGTCCAAATAAAAACAACAAGAAAGGCAATCAGATTGGTGCTCTTATCTGTAATTGCAGTATCTCGAGGGATTTCAGGAAGTGGTCACATATTTGAGCCACTAGTAAGAGTCCTACAAATGATGGATAGTGCAAATCCATAAGGGATTACATCTATGAGGGCATGGATAGGGCCAAGGAGGCCATTAATGGCAACCTATAGAGGCAATGAGGCCAAAGATATGGCACTCTGGGAAATAACTGAGAAGGTGGACTTATTAACTTCATCAACCTTGACATGCTACTAGGTAATATCTAAAGTTCTAAACCTAACATTACAATATAGAAAGAGCTTCCATGCAGATATAGAGAAGTGAGATTGTTTACCTACAATGAGCAACATTTGGGGCACAATGATTACTTACATTTGGAGTTGTTGACCAGCTTCCAGAATTCAAGACTACCAATGAATTGTTTTCCATCATGAGTGTGATCAAAGCAAGGATATGTTTCCAGGTCCTACTACTCCTTTATAGTTGCTAGATTTTAATCTCATTTCTTTATTTCATTTTATTCTCAAATTCTGATTTCTATGAATGTACACTGTAATATAGACATATGGTGGGAGAATTTTAGTAAGGGCACTCCTGAACTTCAAAGATATTCTATTCAAATCTTGATCCAAACATGCTCAGCATCCAGTTGTGAGACAAAATAAAGTCAATGAAATCAGTTGACCCAACAATGCCTAAATGATTTGGTGTTTGTGAATTATTATCTCAAATTCTGAATGAAGCAATTGAAATGTTCAAATCTTATTGTCAAATTGTTTTCTTAACATTATTTAATTCAAATTTGAAAGTCAAACTACACCTATAGTTTAAAAACAATTTAGATTTTATAAAACAGTTATCTATATTTTAGAAACAATAAAACTGAATTTAAAAACCTTGTGTGACAATTTTACAGCCCAGTAGCAGTGACAATTTTACAGCCCAGTAGCAGTGACAATTTTACAGCCCAGGTATCTTATAGCTCTTCAGGGTGTGAGTGCAACTGGAGTGTCTTGGAAAAGATACACTCCAAGAAGTGCAACAAGTTAGAAATGTTCAAGAATCAAAATTTAATTTTAAATTGTTTATAATTTTAATGTTTTTAATCATCACCCTTTAACTATGGCCCTCATCCAGGTTTGACATCGAAAAATATTGTTTATGTCTATTACACCAAGGCTACAGGTGAAGCAGATTGAACAAGTACCCAAAACAGATTCTATTACATTGGATGAGATTGACACTACAAATAAAAGGAAGGTGGAGACCGAGGAACCTGCAATGAAGGAGGGACCTGACTGGTTGGAGGGAGTGGAGGATGCTGATGCAGATGTGTTGGAGGATGAAGGGGGAGGAGCAGGATGTTCCACTTCTAGATGATGAAAGACTGATAATCAGTGCCGCCAGTGCCACCACCTCCACAGAGACATGCAGCTGGATTGGGAAGAGACATCTCAAATTGGCTTCCACCTCAGCCCCATTACTTCCACGACAACTCGAGCAGATGGAGCTTCCAATTCCACCCCAGGCTCATCCAGAGCACCTCCACAACTATCTACTGCTTATAGAGGAAGAGTGGTGCCCATTGCTCATAAAAGGTGTAGAGGAAATCGAGGATTCCTATTATTTATCATTCTACCACATAGTATCTAGATGCCTCATGAGTAATAATGATTCATCTCATAGGATACATTTATTTTGATCATTTGAGGTGATTTTCTATCACTCTACCAGGAACAGATTTCAGAATTTTTAGTTTAGTGTCAATATGTGGTCATGATGCACCATTTGACATCTTATGCATCTCATATATTAGTTATATTTTCATATTTATATCGTAGTGTGTTTATTTGATGTTGTTGTTGCTTTAGATGTTAAAAAAATGAAAAAAAGCTGGGTTTTTTTGTATTTTTTTGAAGTTTCCTGACATTTTCCTCGATATTTCCAACAAGTTACAATCCAAACCCTTGACGATATATTTGCTAACGCAATATATGTAAATATGATCCCATCTACTCCATGAGAATAGGAACCCAAAAGGCTACGTACAACAAAATCTACAATAATAAGCTCACCATACAATAGAAATACGAGACTAATATCACTTAGGAAAACAAACCACAGGCTAAAATAAATCATTACAAATCCCTATCACATCACTGCTGTTAATATCTGGTGGATCTCACTGTTGTTAATATCTGGAAGATCTCCAGCAATGGCTACATTTGTTGATTCTTTTAGCTTTCTTCTGAGAAGGTCATTGGAAAAGGCTTTTGCAATTAATGGTTGTATGACCTGTTTTTCCATAGTAGTAACTCTAATCGCACTATACTCACTATTCTCTCGCCCGTCATTTTCTTAGAGTAAAGTGTTGTCTCTGGCTGAGATCTTCAAAATCTCCAACAGTTGCCCTCTTTTCTTCACCTAAAAGAGACGAAATCATGTCTTCTAAAGTGAGTACAGAGATAACATTGTTGTATAGAAACGGCAGATTGTTGAACAAAATGGCTTCAGCATCCTCTTCCTCTTGCGTAGCTTTGACTTCAGCTAGTTGTCTAACAGAAATCTCAGATTGTTTATGTGACTAGACATAGTGACTTCAGCAAACATCTTGAATATGAATAGTGGTGGCTTCAAAGAAAACTTTGCATTCATTGCTTTTGCTCCAAACAACTTATTCAGATTATCCCAGATTTCCTTCAATGATTTTTCTAGATCTACATGATGCAACTCAAAATTTGAGAGAGCGAGGGCAACAATAGCTTTGGCTTCATCATCTCTGCTATGCCATTCTCGGAATATATTTGGATATGTAGGCAATTGCTCAATACCTTTAACTATTCCTCATAGATTTTTGTCATAGTTGCATGGGTCCCCCTCCTGTCATAGTTGCATGGATACCTCTGCTGGGAGTTGGGAAATCCATACCCAGTGTTTACCCATTCCCAGGAACTTGGGAGCTGGTACGAAATACTCCCTTTTTGTTGGGAGCTTAAGAGCTTTTCAAGAACTTGCTTTGGCTACTCCCTTTTTAGGGGGATCTTGTAGAAGCTCTCAACCTGTTCATGAGCTTCCAAAAGCTCCTCGACATGTAGGGAGCTTCTACAAACTCACAACCAGGTGGGGCCTAAAATCATAAGAAATGTGTTTAAAATCAATCGATAGTGGTTCTCGATAGGGCTCAACCCTCTTACCTCATTAGATCTGTTCACACTGAAAATATAAGTTGCTAGTGTTCTTAAGTGAATAAACATGAATCTTGAGACCTTTAATTCATGGCTCAAATGATTATAGCTAGCTTATATTACTAGCATTAATTGATATAGCAATTTAGGATCATAAACAACACCAAGAAGTTAGCTGAAACATGAACAATCAAGTTCATTCACATGAGAAGTAAGCAATGGTTACCATCTAAAAGACACAGAGACACCCAAAGACTAATCATCCTTGGGAACAAAAACAAAGATGGAGTTGGAAGGAATTAGAAAAAAATTGAATCTCATGATTTATGAAACTGTTGGCGCTTTGTACAACGCTATAGATACGCAAATTGCTCTTACAAACTCATACAATGGAATGAAGTCGTAGGTCAAATTTAAAAAACATACTATGGCACTAGAGTCCTACATAGTTAGTGAAGGGTTGACTTTAGGACACACAAACCCAGTTTATGTTTAACATGGAAAGGGCGTGCAAATTTAAAATGATTGAATTTCATGACACTTGTACTAGAGGCTTAAGAGGCTAAAACAGTTGAAGTTATGAAATCAATAGATAATGTTCTACTTCAATTTTTCTATTCTTTTGGTTTAATTTCTTATATTTTTTTAATATATATTATTGCCAATCCCAACCGGGCATTTCCTACAAATTTGGGTGAAACTTCTTGTTGTAGCGATTACTCATCTACATACCCAATGTACCTAATGTGCCCTCATTCCACAAACTTGAGCAACATTGGGTTTTATCCATCAACTAGATATAACTTTTCACTTTCCAAGTATGGAAATTCTATTCATTAGATTTTTCAAGAGGAGTTCCATACTAAATTCTATGTGAACTCTTCTATATAACAAAAAAAAAATGAAAAATATATCTTATAAAAAATCTGTATGATATGGTGGTGGCTATTGTACAACAATTTTCCTTTGCAGTTGTACGATTTATGGTGGTTGTAGAGCAATTTTCCTTCGCGACCTTTCCCATCAATCAATATAGTAATGGCCACACATAAAGACTCCTTTGTTGATTTCTAAGCAACATCGAGAGCCATTCTCCATGAGAATTGATGACCTGGTTAGGGACCAAGGGGTTGATCAACATTCAGTCTGGGACCGAAGCTCAACCTAGGGTTGAGAACCATTCTCTGGGAGAATGGAGGACCTGGTCAAGGACAAGGTGGTTGATCAACAAAATTCAGTCTAGGACTGAAGCTCAACCTAGGACTAAGACTCAAGAGCCATTCTTTAAGAACGGAGGCACTTGGCAAGTGAGTTTCTCCTCTCCATGGTTAGTGGGCTATGGGACCTTCCCAAGGGCTTGACCACCCGTTGTTGAAATACCTAGCACATGACCTTGGTGTCAATGAGGAGAACAAGAGAAACAATGAATAATCTTCCTTATTTGTGATGATGTACTTTGAGTTGGCATGTGTGGATCATGGAGACCAAGAAGAACACTTGAGATGACCAGTTATGGTCATGGAACCACCTTGAAGGACCAAGAAACCCATTGATGTCCAAGTACCAACCAGCAAAGGACCAAGTTCCCACCAAAGATTAAAAAGATCAAAAAGTCAAATGACATCAAAAGTCAAAAGAACAAAAAGATTAAAAGCCCCTAAGGGGGGTTCCTTAACTTAAGGACTTGTACTTTGTCTCTCATTGATGGACTATAAATGAAGAAGCATCCTCATTTGATCAACACATCCATGACATCTTCATCTTTGACCAAGATGACAATTTACCTAGGGTTTTGACTGTTGTTCTTTTCCCTCTCTTTCTCACACGTGTGGACTGGTTCAGCACTTGAAGACAATGGTGAGGTCTATTCCAGTTGTGTAGGCAGTCATGAGGTCTAGTCCCTCCTCTTGTAGCAGACCATAGCTATCTAGGCCTTGCTTTATGTGGCCGTAACGTTGCTAGGGTCTTCACCAAGAGGACTGAGCCCTATCTAGGGCATCCTACAGCAAGTCAAGCCCTATCTAAGGCATTCTACAACAAGCCGAACATTAGCTGCAGCCTTCACGACCTCTCCTAGGTGTTGATTTTTCAGAGAACCCGGTATTTCACGACAAATCGAAACACATTGAAATGAAGTACCACTTCATCAGAGACTTAGAACAGAGAGGCACCCTGAAGCTTCAATACATCTGTACAAATGAATAGATTGTTGATATTTTGAACAAGCCTCTGACATCAACAAAGTTTATATACTTTTGTGACAAGCTTGGTATGCTAGAGAATACCTCTCTCGCTGAGAGGGAGTGTTGATTTTTCCTAAGCAGCATCGAGAGCCATTCCCTAGGAGAATGGAGGCACCTGATCAGTTACCAGGAATTTGACCCAGTATGGGACTGGGGAACTCAACCTAGGGCTGAGGACCATTTTTTGAATGGAGGCACCTGGCCAGTTACCAAGAATTTGAGCTAGTCTATGACTAGGGGACTCAGCCTGGGGCTGAGGACCATTCTCTGAGAATGGAGGCGCTTAGTCAGTTACCAAGTATTTGACATTGAGTCATTTGATGCAGCTTGGAGTTGAGGCACCTGGTCATCACCAAAAGCCCTAGACCGAGTCTAGACACGTGATGCACTCCTCTCCTTAATCCATGGGCTATGAGACCCTCTCCAAGGACTAGCTACCCCTGGTTGAGAGACCTAGCACCTGATCTTGGTGGCACGATGAGATCAACATAAAGCATTTAGTAATTCTCTTGATCTTGAGTGGGCATGAATGAACCAGAAGGGCCCTTGAGACCACTTGCTTTGACCACAAAATACTTGGAGGATCATCTAACCCTAAGTCTTGGTCGATGAGACCAACAAAAAAAAGACCAAGTGGCACAAGTCAAAACACAAGAAGACCTTTGTACCACAAAAAGATTAAAGTTAAAGGGTTAAAGATGAAAAAGAATTAAACCCTAATGTCAACAAATGATTATGTGGGACCAACTCAAATGTTTAATAGCCTATATTATATAAATAAATGACATTTGCAAATCATTTTTTCACACAACTTTATCACTTGACTGCTCCATCTTGGACTGAGATTATTCGCTGCCATTGAAGGAGATTTTTGTTGCCAAGTTTTTTCTTTGGTTTTTCCCTTTATCCTAGTGTGACGGCCTAGCCAACTAGGGCCTCTCCTTACACAACTCAAAGTCCTCGGTGGTGACTAGGTCTACTCCAGCAAGCTAGTGTTCACGGGCTGCTACGGCAGCAACCTCCCAGGTGGTCACGGCAGCAGCAAAAGAGGTTTCCAACCTCGTTGGCATTCACGGTGTAATATTTCGTTTTGATCAATAGGGAATTGACTGAGGACATTTAATACCGGCAGCATATTAGAACAATTATTCAATACTATTAAGTCATCAGCAGTAAAGAGGGCCATCAAGGTTATTATCAGAAAGCATGCAAAGCATGCAAACTTTATTTCTTCAGTCTTAAAAGTCAACATCAAATTAGAATTGCATGTATGCAAAAGTGAAGCATAAACCCTAAAAGTGACATGCAAACCCTAAAAGCGCATGAGACTCTATTTAAGAAGTGTTATTGGACTAGAGGAGCAATCTATTATTATTATTGTTGATTTGGAGCTTTTGAGCAACAGCACAGCGTGCAGCCGCGACAGTTGGGGTTGAAGACGGCGTCTTCAGCTAACAAGGGTTTGACAGTGAGATATCTGCCCTAGTCTCCTTTAGGGTATGCCATTCAGGTCCACCATCAGCTCTTCATGTTTATTCATCCATATACAACTATTTGGCACCCATCAGAAGATTGTTTGCAGGGACACCTGTGCAGCTGGGGATTTAGCTAGAAAACCCCAAAGCATTCGCTAGGTCTCCGAATCTCAGTTTATCTTCTAAATATTGGCATCATCTTCATCAGCAGGATCATCCTACGGTATTGGGTGATCATCAACTTCCAGTTTGCTCATCCGAAGTAGTTCTCATCAGTTTCGTGTAGCTGGGGTCGTGAGCAGCTAAACAGGTGAACCAATTCACTAGCCTGCCTAGAGGGGTCAGAACCTCTGCATGCTCCGATCATTCTCTCAAGCACGAGAAGACCTTCATCTCGGCAAAATCCCATCTTCATCAGACAACTCCTTCACCAAAAACGTCACCTTTAGCTGAGAAAGGGGTTCGTGCTGCTAGGCGGTGACATCGAAGGAAGGGAGCACTAGTTCTTCATCAGTTCAGCTTTTTATGCATGTGTATTATCTTTGGAGTATCATGGACCTGATTATCAGTGCTAAGTGTTGATCTTCTCTCTACAAATCTCTTTCCTAGTTTAGCTATAATTTAGGGTCATTTACCCGGCACCTTGCATGCAAGTTTTTATTCAGTATTATTGTAAACCTTGAGGCTACAAGCAAGCCCTAGAGTAGAAACAATAGAATATCATTATTTGGGATATTACAATTGTATCAGAGCATGATCCTTGCCAGCTGTGGGCACATAGAAATTGAATAAAAGTGCATGTTGATGCATGCTTGTACCTGCAAATGCATGTCAGTGATGTCGGTGAAGTGTATGGCAAAACAAAGGTTTTTTTTTCCAACTTGTGAGAACATGAAGACAATGAGAAGGATCTTGCCTGGAAATTTGCAGAGGTTAGCAACACTGCAACAATTGCCTCGATATTGGGAATATCTAGCCTTGGGTGATGAGGTATGTGCAGCATTGTCCTTTCAAGACTATTACACCATCATGTTCGGGACCCAACTCAAGGATTTGGTTCAAGGTTTCCTTAAAAACATAGTTGGAGGAGTAGAGAAAGACGAGCCTGAAGTACAAGTTGATGGTGAGCTTGATTTGGAGTTAATAGTACATGATGAGGATGTGCATGAGGAGATAGCATTAGAGCCATCCTGCGAGTCTAGCGACACTAGCACACCTGATAGTCAGATTGTGGACAAGTTGTGTGATGAGTTGGAGTTGGTACACTCTTCATCACCTACAGCAGGAGTCCAAACAGTTAAGACAGGTGAGATACATGAGGTGCAAGGCAATGAGCACAACAGTCAAGACAGTGGGCATGAGATAGAGCTCCCAGATGATAGTCACCGAAAGAAGATTGAACATGGTAATGAAACCATTCTAGCAATGAAAGAGGGACTCTAGGACTCAGTTGGTTCAGTTGATTGATTGTGGATTTGCGTTGGCATTGCTTGAGGACAAGCAATCTTTGGCGAGGGAGGATCATAACGTTCCGTTTTGATTAATAGGGAATTGACTGAGGATATTTAACACCGGGAGCATATTAGAACAATTATTCAGTATTATTAAGTCATCAGTATAGTAAAGAGGGCCATCTGGGTTATTATCATAAAGCATGCAAGCTTTATTTCTTCAGGCTTAAAAGTCAACATCAAATTAGAATTGCATGCATGCAAAAGTGAAGCATAAACCCTAAAAGTGACATGCAAACCCTAAAAGCACATGAGGCTCTATTTAAGAAGGGTTATTGGACTAAAGGAGCAAACTATTATTATTATTGTTGATTTGGAGCTTTTGAGCAACAGCACAGTGTGCAGCTGCGGCAATTGGAGTTGAAGACGACGTCTTCAGCTAACGAGGGTTCGACAATGAGATATCTTCCCTAGTCTCCTTCAGGGTGGGTCATTCAGGTCCACCATCAGCTCTTCATCTTTATTCATCCATATACAGCTACTTGGCACCCATCAAAAGATTGTTTGCAGGGACACGTGTGCAGTTGGGGATTTAGCTGGAAAACCTCAAAGCATTCACTGGGTCTCTGGATCTCAGTTTATCTTCTGAATATTGGCATCATCTTCATCATAATGATCATCCTACAGTATTGGGTGATCATCAGCTTCCAGTTTGCTCATCCGAAGTAATTCTCATCAGTTTTGTGTAGCTGGGGGCGTGAGCAGCTAAACAGGTGAACCAATTCGCTAGCCTGCCTAGAGGGGTCAGAACCTCTACATGCTCCGATCATTCTCTCTGCCACGGGAAGACCTTCCTCTCGGCAAAATCCCATCTTCGTCAGACAAATCCTTCACGAAAAACGTCACCTTTAGCTGAGAAAGGGGTTCATGCTGCTGGGCGATAACACCGGAGGAAGGGAGCACTTGTCCTTCATCGGTTCAGCTTTTTATGTATGTGTATTATCTCTGGAGTATCATGGCCCTGATTATCAATGGTAAGTGTTGATCTTCTCTCTGCAAATCTCTGCCCTAGTTTAGCTATAATTTAGGGCCATTTGCTCGGCACCTTGCATGCAAGTTTTTATTCAGTATTATTGTAAACCTTCAGGCTACAAGCAAGCCCTAGAGTAGAAACAGTAGAATATCAGTATTTGGGATATTACACATGGGTAGCAGCAAAGGTCTGCTACAGCAGACTTCTACACCCTCTCTTGTAGACTAGAGCAGCAGCAGAAGGCTGCCCTAACCCTCGCTGCTGGTCTCCATGCAGCAGCACACAGGAGGTCATGGGCAGCAGTCATGAATTCGGGTAGCAATCAACAGTCACTTTCAGTAGCAGTAAACAGTTCGGGCAGCAGTCACGAATTCGGGCAGCAGACAACAGTTACAGGCAGCAGTCACAGAATTCGGGCAGCTGGGTGATGATCTCAGGCAGCAGCAGTAGGGCTGCTACAGGTGTCTCGGGCAGCAGCAACTAACCCTCCACGTGGCAACAATATATTGTGGCAGTAGTAAGCCTGCTAGGGCTTCTTTGATTCTGGAAGATCTTTTTTGTACATTCATCTCAGAATTCTGAGATCAAATTTCCTTCTTTCATGTACAAACTCAGTCATCTCATTTAAAAGATGAATTACTAATGCTTTGGGGTTTTTGTCCTTTAAAGGTTTCCCCGTGAAAAATCATGTGTTCAATTGTGTAATGCTTGGTTGACTACTGTACTTGTCTTACTGTTATTTACTTTTCAAGTGCTATTTCTATTACAGTCTGCAATTTTTAAGAATATCATGCACATGTTAAAATTCAACACTAGGTAGGCTTCATCCTTGCTAGCGCTTGTGCAAGGCAACCAAACCTCAAGACAGTCACCCACAGCACTAATCTCAGCCACTGTGGGTTTGTACAGTCAACTGCAGCTTCAACACAGTCAACTGCAGCCTCAGTACAATCAACAAAAACATCAATTTTTTGGGTTTGATCAGTGGCAGCAGCTCACTGGTTCAGTGACAATCATTTTCTATGGTTGATTTCTTCTTGGCATGTGTGCCCTAGAGGCATCTTGATTTCCATGTAAAGGTCTGTTATTTATCTGTTCATGTACAAGCTCAGTTATCTCGTCTAGAAAGATTATTAATTGTTTGGGTTTTTATTCCTTGAACTGTTTCCCCATAAAAATCTTTGTGGATGAATGTATTTTACTGCTGCTATATAACTCAGAATTTTAGTTACTGCTGATATATTAATATCAAACTTAAATACATGTCAAAAATTTAACATGGTATCGGAGCTTTGGACGTGAAGTGCACAGTGTTTGAGCAAGGTCATTTTTTCCTACGTAGACCTTAGGATAGATCTAAGAAGATTGCAGACCTTGCTGATCTGAGTTAGCAGACTTCTATTGGATTAAAGATGGCTTCAATAACTTTTAGACCAAAGGACAGACTTGAAGGGTCATCCAACTTCAATTCATGGAAAACAAGATTCTTGGCCGCCTTGGAATGAATGATCTTGATGACTTGGTTCTCAATGTTGTAGAAGAACCTACAACTAATGCAGGGAGGGCAGCATTCAAGAGGAAGCAACCCAAGGCAAGAAGGACTATCTACGATTCAGTTAAAGACACCTTGATGAATGCCATAACCGCATTGAAGAATACCAAAGAATGTTTTGACACCTTGACAAATCTATATGAGAATACAGCTCCCAGCCAGAAAAGAGTTCTGAAGAACAAGCTTCGGACATTGAAGATTGAGAAGGATGAAGGTGTGGCTTCATTCTTTACAAATATTTCTCAAGTAAGTGATCAATTCTTAGCTATTGGTGTTTCAATAGATGATGATGATCTTGTTCAAACTGTTTTTGATGGTCTTCCTAGTTCTTGGGAGATTTTTTTGTCTGCTATAAATGGTCGTGAAGTCCAACCAAACTTTGAAAGGCTATGGCATGATTGCTTAGAAAAGGAAGGAAGAATACAAAGCATAAATAGTGGTGCTAACGAAGGGAACCTTTGCCTTGCTGCCAAAACAAAGAAGAACAAGAAATTCTTCACTCAAAAGAAGAAAGGTAAGAAGCCTCAAGGTATGCACTCTGATGTGTCAAAGATTGAATGCTATAATTGTCACAAGATGGGGGATTATGCCAAAGATTGTAGGCAGCCAAAGAAAAAGTTCAAAAGAAAATTCCAGGAATCTGCAGCAGAAGAAGAAGAAGAACAATAAGTCTTCCCAAGATAAAGTACCTAGAAGAGAGTACTATTTGATTTCAACCCTCTCCTAATTCATTACCAATGGTGATAAGCCTTGGTTGGTGGACAGTGGAGCTTCCAAACACATGATTGGATTTCGAGAATGTTGATGTATCTGTAACTTCCGAATGTATTCACTTGTATTGTACCCCGATGTTTATTCCCGGAAGTATCTATAATGTAATTGAGTCATGTCATGCCCCGATGTTCCCATCGAGAGATTCAATAATGTAAACAAGTCATGTAAAGTCATAGAGGGTAACCCTCCCTATTGTTCAAGGGTTAAAGTCCCCGCAGTTGTGGGGCCCTAGGGTTATTAGACTCTCCTAGAGAAGTCGGCCCTAGTGAGTTATTGTCAAGTCTGGAATTAGTATAAATAGAGAGTGAAAATCTCTATTTATCACACATTCACTCACACTCAGTTGTAGCGTATAACTGAGAGAGAAAGAAGAAGCTAGGACAAGAAAGAGAGAGACTACTGCTGTCGGGAGATCATCTTACTGTTTTTGGGTTTTACTTTTGGTGTTGTTTCTATCTATGAGGAAGTTGCAGGGTTTTCTCCTTTATGGTTTCCCCGAGGAAAATCTTTGTGTCTATTGACTGTTGTGTTTGATTGTTGTGCTCAGTTAAACATCCTAAGATAATACTGTCTAAATTGATAAAAATCTAACATGGTATCAGAACTAACATGAGAAGAAGACATTGTGCAGCTGCAGAAGCTAGGGCTTCTTACTTTTTGGGTCTCTCTCCACAATCCATCAGCAAAAGGAGGCTAGGCTAACTCTCCATTAAAGGGCGTATCTTTCTGTCGAAGCAGAATTTGATTCCGAGCATTTTCAGTTTTTGCTACAGGAAATTAGGGCTTTTCACAGAAGAGGAATTTTTGAGTGAGCCCAGCACAGGATTACTCTCCTCATCAAAATCGAAGTTTAGAGACCTGGGTCAAGATTTTTGGTTGGGTGAAACTCCGGGAAAGTCAAACTTAATTTGACCCCGCGCCGAAAAAACCCTAAAATACTAAAACTAGTAGTTTTCGTAGATTCGCTATATCTCAAGATTGGAGAAGGCTCAGGAGCCGAAACTTTCACAGTCCGAAGATAAATTCCTAATGTACACTGTGTAAAAGTTTCAGCCTCAGATTTGCTATATTCTGGGAGATATGTTTCCTCCAAATCATGTTTCAAGCCTCTTCCAAGATTCATCCCTAAAAACAGGACACCTGGGGAGAATTGCTATATCTTGAGCTACGAAGGTCCAAATGAAATTTTTCAAGATGTTCCAAATAGGGCACGGACTGTACTTTATGTGGTAAAAGTTTCAGACCTCGAAGATGAAACATGGACACGTGGCAGTCCGTACAACTTCGCTATGCTGAACAATCGTGAAACAAGTCACGTTGGGAAAATGCTCATAAGTCCCAATTGGTGAAACCAATTCTGGTAAAACTTGTGGCGTTGGAAAGAGGACAGACGAGGTTACCTCAGTATGAAATTTCAGACACAGAGGAGCAGTAATTTTGGAGATACCGCAGAAACAGTATCAGGCATTTCTATAGAAGAAATTGGTAAACTAGGGCTTCCTGTTTCGGGAGCTTCCCTCCACTGTTTTCAGAAAAGGAGTACATTGGACAGCTTGCCTTGAAGAGGTCTATCTTTCTATCCAATCAGATCTGAAAGATTCCAAGTTTTAAAAATTAGGGTTTATTTGACAAACCCTAGATCAGCCAGCTCCGAAACCAGGACGGACACCTCAAATCTGTAAGATCTAATCTTTTGCTATTTACATTTGAGGTTCTCATTTTTAAATGACTAGTCACATCAGCTTGATGACAAGCTTGGTGAAACTAACAAATTACAAGCATGGAAGTATTGGATCTCACTATTTCTTGAAGAAAATGAATTGGACACCCACATAAGTGGAAATGTTCCAGTTCCAGAGGGAGATGAGGCTAAAAGCCTTACATAAGAAGAACTTGGTCAAGGCCAAGAAGATCATTACTGATTCAACCACAGATCACCTTGTACCACACGTGTCTTCCCTAAAGACACTGAAAGAGATGTTTGATTCCTTAACCAAGCTATTTGAAGGGAAGAACATAAATCGGAGGATGACTTTGAGAAAACAGTTGAAGAATGTGAAGATCCAGAATGCAGAGACCATGCAGTCATACTTTACAAGGGTCTCTCAAATCAAAAAACATCTTGAAGCGGTAGAAGAAGAAGTGGAGAGTGCAGAAGTTGTGATAACCACCTTGAATGGCCTCCCAGGATCATGGGATTCATTCATTCGAGGAATGTGTGTCAGAAGGAAGTGATTACTTTCAGCAGACTCTGAGAAGAGCGCACACAAGATGAAGCTCGACTCAGAATAAAATAAAAGAATATGGGAGCAACTGAAGATCAAGATTTCATGATTCAAAGAAGATACCTCAAGCGATGAGGAATATGAAGAACTCAATTCTTGAAGAGCCCTTATCCATCTTGAGCATTTGGATAAGAAATGATGCTGTTATAAATGAAGAAGATGATGATGCTGAAAGGAGGAGCCTACCCACGAAGCAAATAAGATAAGTATTCAATTGCCATTTCATGATATTGTTTTGTTATGCATTTGTTTATATTCAGTTTGTGTTATGCATGATAGAATGTTTGCATTAATGACAGTATACTACTAATATGCATGTGATGGGTAAGTAGCTCATAGTGCTATACAACTCTCCATTGCTACTTATATCTAGAATGAAACCTCTTTGCTGACATATTGGATTAGTGCACAATCTCAATGTTGTCCTGGTAGAGATGGAAGGCATCTAGAAAGTTTCCGTAAGATATGGATGAATGTTGTATTGGCTAAAATAGTTGCATGATTATATCTTAATGCAAAAGAATTTTTCATTATGAACATACCTTATGAAATGTTTCTAACCATATAACTAATGCTTTTGACTTGTAGGAAAGATCGTGTACAATCACCTACAAGAAAAGAAGGACGAGACTTATTCCAAAGAACAAGTGATGACAGCTCGAGAAATAATCCAAGAATGAAGAATAATATGACGAATGCATTAGAAATAATCCAAGAATGTGACACTATTGAGCGACATCATTGATGCAGAACCTTCCAACTATGAAGAAGCGACAGAGAAGAAAGAATGGAAGGATGATATGATCGAAGAGTATCAATCGATCATGAAGAATGATGTCTGGGATGTTGTCCCTAGACCAAAGGGGAAGTCTGTTGTGACTTCCAAGTGGATCTACAAGATCAAGCATGCTGCAGATGGCAGCATAGAGAAATATAAAGCAAGATTTGTGGCTCGTGGCTTCTCCCAGAAAGAAGGAATAGATTATGAAGAAACTTTTGCACCTATAGCCAGATACACTTCCATCAGATCAGTACTTGCTCTAGCTGCAGTGATGAAATGGAAGATACACCAGATGGATGCCAAGACTGCTTTCTTGAATGGTGTAGTAGAAGATGAAGTGTATGTGGAGCAGCCACTCGGTTTTGAGACACATGACAGGGAGACTCGTGTGTAAATTGAAGAAAGCCCAGTACAATTTGAAACAGGCACCCAAGACATGGTACGGCAGAATTGACAGCTTCCTATCTAGTTTGGGCTTTACCAAGAGTAAAGCAGATTCCAACCTTTACTACAAGGTTGAAGAAGGGAACCCAATGATACTCCTACTATATGTAGATGATCTATTTGTAACAAGTGTGGATGGATTGATTGCTGATAAAAAGAGGAAGCTTGCTGCTGAGTTCAAGATGAAGGACTTGGGTATGATGCACTACTCTCTAGGCATGGAGGTGTGGCAGAATGCAGATGGAATCTCTCTAGGACAAGGGAAATATGCAGTAGAGATCCTGAAGAGGTTCGGGATGTTGGACTACAAGGCCATGACCACACCTATGGCATCAAACCTGAAGCTATTGAGTGATGCTTCATCAGAGACAGTTGATGCTACGATGTATCGTCAGATGATTGGGTCCTTGATGTATCTAACGAATACGAGACCAGATATTTGCTTTGCTGTGAACACATTGAGCCAGTTTCTGACGAATCCGAGACATGTTCACCTAATTGCTGCAAAGCATATTCTGAGGTACCTGAAGGGTACAGTTGATTATGGGCTCAAGTATAAGGCAGATAAGAAGATTAACCTGGAAGGTTATGTTGATTCAGATTGGGCAGGCAGTGCCATCATTAGGAAGAGCACTTTGGGGTGCTGCTTCAATATGGGATCAGGTGTGATTTCTTGGTTTAGCAGGAAGCAGTCCTGTGTGGCACTAAGTACAGCCGAAGCAGAGTATGTCACAGCCTGTTCGGCTAGTTGTGAGGCAATGTGGTTGAGGAAGCTACCATCTGATTTATTTGATCTTCAGTTGGATGCTACGTGTATATATTGTGACACGCAGAGTTGTGTGAAGTTGTCAGAGAACCCGGTGTTCCATGACAAGTCGAAGCATATCGAGATCAAATATCACTATATCAGGGATATGGTGCAGAGAGGAGCAGTGAAGCTCCAGTATGTTGCAACGGACGAGCAAATAGCTGATGTGTTAACCAAACCATTAGCTAGAGTGAAGTTTGAGTACTTCAAGGAGAAGCTTGGTGTTCTCCAGATCGAGGTTCCCTCCAAAGGGAAGTGATGAGTCCATGAGCCTTTCTGACATGGTGGCAAGCTGGGCCTCCCATGGTCAGATGTAAGTGCAGAGCCCTTTTTCCTCGGATGATAGATGATGTGTCCTATCATGCTGGTAAATATAAGTGTTGAAGGCCATTCTCTGGGAGAATGGAGGCACCTAGTCATTTACCAAGAAATTGATTCAGTCTGGGACTGAAGCTCAGCTTAGTGCTGAGAAGCCATTCTCTAGGAGAATGGAGGCACATGGTCAGTTACCAGGAAATTGATTTAGTCTAGGACTGAAGCTCAGCGTAGTGCTGAGAAGCCATTCTCTGGGAGAATGGAGGCACCTGGTCAATTACCAAGAAATTGATTCAGTCTGGGACTGAAGCTCAGCTTAGTGCTGAGAAGCCATTCTCTGGGAGAATGGAGGCACCTAGTCAGTTACCAAGAAATTTGATTCAGCCCGAGACTGAAGCTCAGCTTAGTGCTGAGAAGCCATTCTCTGGGAGAATGGAGGCAACTGGTCAGTTACCAAGAAATTGATTCAGATTGGGACTGAAGCTCAGCTTAGTGCTGAGTGGCCATTCTCTGGGAGAATGGAGGCACCTGGTCAGTTACCAAGAATTTGTTTCAGTCTGGGACTGACACTCAACCTAGAGCTGAGAGCCATTCTTTGAGAATGAAAGATGTAAGTGTTGTGCCTTTCTCTGGATAGTAGATGGTGTGTCCTGCTATGCCAGCAGATGTAAGTGTTGAGCCTTTCCTTGGATGATAGATGGTGTGTCCTATCATGCCAGTGGATGTGAGTGTTGGGCCTTTCTGACATGATGGTGGATGTGTTCCTCTCATGGTCAAATGTAAATGCTGGGCGGGCCTTTCTGACTGGGTCAGATATAAGTGTTGAAGAAGATGAAGACCACCATGGAGGCTAGGCCTACAACCAGCATGAAAAAGGGCTGGCTCTGTAGAACTTCCTGTGACAAGTAGAATTGAGATAGCACCAGTGATGATGAACCAGTGATGATCCAGCAGTGATGATGCAGATCCAATGATGATCTAGACTTGATGATGATCCCGATGATACAGAGAAGAAGACTTGTGCTGATAAATTGTGTCGAGAGAATACCTTCCTAGTTAAGAGGGAGTGTTGATGTATTTGTAACTTCGGAATGTATTCACTTGTATTGTACCCCGATGTTTATTCCAGGAAGTATGTGTAATGTAATTGAGCCATGTCATGCCCCGATGTTCCAAAAGAGAGTTTCAATAATGTAAACAAGTCATAGTAAAGTCATAGAGGGTAACCCTCCCTATTGTTCAAGGGTTAAAGTCCCCACAGTTGTGAGGCCCTAGGGTTGTTAGACTCTCCTAGAGAAGTCGGCCCTAGTGAGTTATTGTCAAGTTGGGAATTAGTATAAATAGAGAGTGAGCCTCTCTATTTATCACACATTCACTCACGCTCAGTTGTAGCGCATAACAAAGAGAGAAAGAAGAAGCTGGGACAAGAGAGAGAGAGAAACTACTGCTGTCGGGAGATCATCTTACTGTTTTTAGGTTTTCCTTTTGGTGTTGTTTCTATCTACGAGGAAGTTGCGGGGTTTTCTCCTTTATGGTTTCCCCGAGGAAAATCTTTGTGTCTATTGTCTGTTGTGTTTGATTGTTGTGCTTGTTATTCTCTCAGTTAAAGATCCTAAAATAATACTATCTAAATTGATAAAAATCTAACAGAGAAGCTCTTACAGACTTCAGAAAGAAAAAGTTTACTAATCGGGTGGAACTTGAAGATGATACCACCTATGAAATCAAAGGAGTTGGTTCAGCATCTTTTCATCTTAACTTAGGGACTATCTTGCATATTGAAGTCATATTATATGTTCCTGGCTTAAAGAAGAATATGCTCTCAATTGCAAGCTTAATAATATTCATGGATAGAAAGGTTCTTCTATGGCCAAAGAATGAAGAGTTGAGTTCAACAGTGATGCTTGGAGTTCAAGAGAGAGGCCTCTACAAAGCATCCGAGCATTCCATTCAAGCACTGGTCCACAACACAATCAATCCATGTGATTTATGGCATCGAAGGTTTGTGCACCTTCATTACAAAGCTCTTCCCGTTCTACAAAAGATGGTAACAGGTCTACCAAAGTTTTCTTATGAGCATGATGGTACCTGTAAAGGTTGTGCTCTTGGCAAGAATTCCAAGAAATCATTTTCTAATAGTAGCAGTATATCTAAAGGGATTTTGGATCTAATTCATTCAGATATATGGACCTATGACTTCACCCTGTATGAGTTGTTGTTTATATTATGTGATTTTCATAGATGATTGCTCCCGCAAGTCTTGGATTTATTTTCCGAAGACTAAGAATGAAACTCTTGATAAGTTTAAAGAATTTAAGGCACTAGTTGAAAATCAAACAAGCAAGCACATCTGTATCTTGAGAGGTTAGATAATGGGGGTGAGTATGAATCTCATCAGTTTGATGATCTCTGCTGAGAAGTAGGGATCAAGAGGGAGCTCACTGTGCCTTACAACCCTCAGCAAAATGAGGTTGCAAAAAGGAAGAACAAAACAATATGTGAAGTTGTCAAAGCTATTTTATGTGATGTAGATCTTCTATTATCTCTATGGGTTGAGGCTGCCAGTACTGTTGTTTACATTCAGAATAGAAGACCTCATGCAATTTTGGGGGAACATACTCCAAAAGAAATGTTCACGGGTACGAAACCCGCAATTGATCACAAGAGGATCTTTGCCTCTCCAGTTTATATTTATGTGCCAAAAGAAAAGAGAACAAAGCTAGAGCCTTCCGAAATAGAAAGGTAAGTTTGTTGGTTACAGTGACAATTCAAAAGCTTATCGCATCTGTGTTCCTGGTCAGAGGTAGATTAAGGTCAGTAGAGATGTGATATTCCATGAGTAAGCTGCTTTACGTCATTTTAGAGAGTTTCCAAATGATTCAAAAAACTCTCCTTCCAAAGTTCGAGATTCTCCTCATTCAAATGATCGGAGGGAGGAGATTCATGAGCCTTCAATTCCAAATGCTCCCATAGAACCAGAAAGGCCTACCGAAGAATTGCTTGAGGCTCCTCCTTCCAAAGGAAGACTTGCTTGGGTTTGTGAAACACTGCAGGAAGTAGAGAAGCATAAAGCTCCTCCATTTATAAGAGAAAGCAAGAAGTCCTAGAAAAATTCTGGTCTTATGAGCAAACTCATTGATGCAAAACCTTCCACTTATAAGGAAGCAGTCGATCAGCAGGTATGGGAAGATTCTATGTTAAAAGAGTACAATTCTATTATGAAAAATGATGTATGGGAAGTGGTCCCAAGACCAAAAGGAATGTCTATAATGACTTCTAAGTGGATTTACAAAATTAAACATGTTGCTACCGAAAGTATTGAAAAATATAAAGCAAAGTTTGTGGCACATGGTTTCTCTCAAAAGGAAGGCATAGATTATGATGAATTTATGAAACCTTTGCTCCAATTGCCAGATACACCACCATCAAAACAATTATCTCCCCTGTTGTTGTCTTTGGATGGAAACTTCACCAAATGGATTTTCTTTAATGGCAAAGTTGAAGAAGAAGTCTACATTGAACAACCAAAAGGTTTTGTGACTCATGGGATGAAATCTCATGTGTGCAAGCTAAATAAAGCATTGTATGGGCTCAAGTAGGCTCCAAGGGTTTGGTATGCAAGGATCAATGTTACAAATATCGTGTCGACGAATATATCGCCGAGGGTCCAAAAAGAAATTATGGGATTTATCGACGAAAATGTCGGCAAACATCGGCAATATATCGACAAAATAAAAAATACAAAAATTCAAAAAATTACTATATGTTTGAAAAAATCGCCAAATATCGCCATAAAATCGGCAAATATCGCGATAAAATCGACAAATATCGCTATATATTAGAAAAAATCGGCAAATATCACGATCAAATCGGGAAAAAATCAAGGAAAATATCAGGGCGATATATTGCCGATATATCGCCAGTGAGTTGACATCGCAATATATCGTGATGTTGCCGATATATCGACGATGTTTGTAACAATGGCAAGGATTGACACTTACCTTCATAGCTTGGGTTTCTCCAAGAGTGTTGCTGACTGCAACCTGTACTTCAAGGTTTATCAAAACCCTCCCTTGATCTCGGTTTTATATGTGGATGACTTGTTCCTTACTCGAGAGGAACAACTGATAACTTAGTGTAAGAGGGAGCTCACTTCAGAATTTGAGATGAAGTATCTCGGTCTTATGCACTACTTTCATGGTTTAGAGGTTTGGCAAAAGCCAGATGAGATCTTCCTTTCATAAGGAAAGCATGCGGTTGATATATTGTGAAGGTTTGGGATGCAAGACTGCAAGCCCATAAGCACACCTATAACATCAAACTTGAAGAAGCTATATGAGTCGGCTTCTTGCTCAAAGACGGTGGAGCCTACTTAGTATCGTCAACTTATTGGATCCTTGATGTATCTAGTGCATACTAGACCAAATATATGTTATGCAATGAGTGCATTGAGTCAATTCATGTCTAAGCCTAAGCACAAACATTGGATGGTTGCAAAACAAGTGCTTAGATATTTGCAAGGCACTATTGCTTATGGACTTAGGTACACTTCGAGTAGTCGAGTGATGTTACTTGGTTGTGCCGATTCCAATTGGGTAGGCAATGTGTTGGACCGAAAATGCACATCCAACTATTGCATCAGTATGGGATCAAACATGATTTCTTGGTCTAGCGGGAAACAAGGTTCCATAGCTCAAAGCACAGCTTAAGCTTAATATATTGTTGCGAATGACGCTTGCAAAGAAATTGTGTGGCTTAGGAAGCTACTCTCTGATTTCTTTGATGGAAAGCTTAATCCAACTATTATCCATTGTGATCACTGATAACCAAAGTTGCATGAAGCTTTCAAAGAATCTAGTGTTTCATAAAAATCGAAACACATTGAGATGATGTATCACATCATCAGAGACATTGTCTAGAGAAGTGCCATGAGACTTCAAAATATGCGTACAGATGAGCACACTGCAGATGTCCTAACCAAGCCTCTACCATTGTCGAAGATTGCGTACTTCTGAGACAAGCTTGGTATTGCAGAGAATGGCTCTCACACTGAGAGTGAGTGTTGATTTCTTAGCAGCATCAAGTGCAATTATTTGGGAGAATGGAGGACCTGGTCAGAGACTAATGGGTTGATGAACATTAAGTCTGGGACTGAAGTTTGGCCTAGGGTTGGGAACCATTCTCCAGGAGAATGGAGGACCTAGCAAGGGACCAAGGATTGATCAACATAATTCAATCTGGGACTGAAGCTCGGCCTGGGGCTGAGAGCCATGCTATAGGAATGGAGGAATACCTAGCACATGACCTTGGTGTCAATGAGGAGAACAAGATAAACAATGAATAATCTTCCTTGTTTATGATAATGTACTTTGAGTCGGCATGTGTGGATCATGGAGACCAAGAAGAATACTTTAAATTCAACAACGCAGAAGATGTTGACAAAGTCTTGCAAGAGCATTGGAGCTTTGGCACTATCCCCATCTTATTCAAGAAATGCTCCCCGCTTTTTTATGTAGACTGCGAAAGAACGGACACCCAACCAGTTTGGATTCGTTTGCATGGCCTCCCGTGGGAATTTTGGAACATAGACTCGCTCCGAGATATTGGAAATGCCCTGGGAGCGTTTATAGATGTTGATCTCTCTTTCCAGACCACACAGAGAAGATTTGTAGCTCGCATACTGGTCTCTCTCAACATCAGGCCCAATTTGGGAGAGGACTTAAACTTAATTTGGGGGAATGCAACCAGAAGGAAAATATTGGACTGTGAAGGAACTCCCTTTAGATGTCACCGATGCCATGGAGTGGGACATATAGCGAAAAATTGTTCCTTGGGTTTTACAACGGGCAAAAGACCACTGCGAGTATACAACACAACCTCAGCAACACGAGATAGATCACCCTCCAGGTAAGAAGTCTGAATCTCCTACAAACATTCTTTTGTTAGAACATTCAATGAATGCTTTAAAAAGCAAAAGCTTGGATCCTGAAGCATCCACACCTTCTATTCTGCATAGCACCTCTCTTCCCCAACCTTCTCAGAACAACCCTGTAATGCAAACCCAACACTCGCTACCCACTGTTTCCTGCTCGGATCCGATTTCACAGGGGGGAGACTCCTCCTCACTCTCTTCAACCTCGGCTATTTGTTTTCACCTTCGCTCTAGGGACATCCCAGAAACCCCAATTCATTACTCTTTTTTCAGTTAGGGGAAAGGAAGGGGAAGGCCCACACACATCTCCTCAGCACAGCAGAAGGCACTGATGGAGCAAGCAAATGAAAAGCAGAAAACAATTATTGGGGCACTTAGAACAATGCAAGCCCTAGACGAGGTTCCCAAATGAAGATACTCTCTCTAAACTGCAGGGGTTTGGCAAGTACCCGATAAAAACTTGCCCTAAAAAGGATGATACAAGTTCAAAAGTCAGACATCATCCTACTACAAGAAACAATCGGAACAAAAGCACTAGTTACTACTCTTCTAAATTCTATCGTAAAAAAAATGATTTTCTTGCACAAAGTGCAAAAGGAGATTCGAGGGGATTAGCTATAGGATGGAACCTTTCTTCGATAAAATGCTTAAATTCTTGAGGTTCCTCTTTTGGATTGGGAATCCAAGTTTCTGATCTAAAACAAAACTTATGCTCAACATAATCAACATATATGGTCCTTATGAGAACAGGGCCTCCTTCTGGGATAGACTCCATAATTCTCTTTCTATAAGGAAGAAAATGTAATCATAGGAGGAGATTTAAATTTCACTCTAGGAACACAAGAGATCTGGGGCCCAAGAGTCAAAGTGGATCCTTTGGCGACTTTTTTTACAGACTTTATGCAATCCTCACATTTTGTGGATTTAGACCCCATAAAATTGAAACCTACTTGGGTAAATAAAAGAACGAGGGAGAACAAAATCACAAAACGACTAGACAGATTTCTATTATCAGAAGATCTCTTAAGAAGAAAAAAATTGTTCAGACAGTGGGTGGACTCGAGAGGTGAGTCTGACCACAAGCTAATTTGCTTGAAAATCTTGAACAATCCAAAAAAACCAGCTAGTCCTTTCAAATTATGTGCAGCTTAGTTAAAAACGAAGAAGTGCACAATCTCATCCAATCAAATTGGATACCTTATCCAGTGGGAGGAGGGGGTCATGTTGCCTCTCATTTAGCCCAAAACCTCTCCAGAATGAAATCCCTCCTCAAGGACTAGGCCAAACTTAGAAAGGAGAAAAATGATTAGGAGCTAAAACAAGTGGAGATGGATATTGTTGCTAAAGAAATTCAATGACATTAATATGGAACTTTTCATTTACACATTATGTCAAACACTTGAGAAACTAGGGTATATGATTAAAAATTTACTTCTTAAATTTGAAATACAAACCACCAACTCATGAACTTTCCAAAACTGAAGCAAATCATTCACACATGAATACACAGAAATTTTGGTCAAAGACCAGGCAAAACCCCAACTCTTGGGAAAACCCTAGAAAGAGAAAATTTCCATTAAAGAAGAATACACAAATATTTTTACAACACAGGAAATTATTTCTTCTCTCTCTCTCCTCATTGATGGTGTCTTTAATTTGTCCTTTAACCCTAGTTTTATACTTCAAATTATGTAGCTAACCATCTAACCAACTAACCTATGGTTGAGATGCTTTTACAAAATCTAGGGTCATCATTTAATGCACCCTTATTTAATAATAAACTCACTTTATATATAATAATAAGTGAGACCCAATACAATAAAGTACAAAACATCATTTATTTATATATAACTCAACTTTATACATAATATACACAAGGGACAAATTCTATGTCCTCTTTATCACACAACACCAAAACTGTAAACAAGACCTTCAGAGTTAACATTTCAACCCTCCCTCTTAACAAGGAAGGTCCACAACACTATATCCATCTCTAACTCCTGCAACAGCTCCCTCTTGCTCTAGAATCAATCTTGAAAACAAATGCTCTACCTCGAACCTAAACTTTGAAGCCTGAGACTCGACCTAAGTCTCATCAACCTGCTCATATGTACCATCACTGCACTGGTTGAGCCTCCTCCCAGTACTCTGGAGAGAGTCACTGTCCTCTTCAGAACCATATCTATCAAATGCAACATCATCCTCATTCTTTGACTCTGATAGCCACCCTCCTACTCCTGCTCCTGGTCGTACTATATGCCCCCTCTGAACATAGAGTTTGTCCCTGCCATCCCCTAATAGAATAGTGGTCCCAACTAGCTCATCTCTCCAATACAGTAAGACATGCCCAGATCTTACCATCATTCCATAGCCTTCATCCTCAAAGGATGATACTAAGAGTTTGTTGACTCTCATCCCAAGTACAAACAATACTCGGTGTATATCCAGGAACTCTTTAAGATCTAGTTGGAACCTGATTGTTCCAACTCCTCATATCGTTATCTGGGGACTATCAATATCTGTCTGGATGAAATGTCCTGGTCTTAACGTTGTGATCATCTAAAATAAATCATAGACTCCAGTCATATGTCTGGTTGCACCACTGTCAACAACCCAGAGATTCTCGAACACAAAACTCCCTACACTAGAATCAACTGAGACAAGGGAAAACTCTTGCTCAAATTTTGTGGCATAGTCTTCTACTGCAGCAGAGGCTACCATATCTCTTTCAACCTTCACATTCTTTTTCTCAGAACACTTCGAGGCATAATGCCCCATCTGACCACAATGGTTAAATCATCCCAAATCCTGGACCAGTCCGAAAGCTTCTCTCTACCAACAATGCACTTAACAAAAACTTCCCATTTCTTGGTGAAACCCTTCAGGGCTATCCTCACCAATTCTGAATCTAAGATTTGTCTCTCCTACCGCTGATAACTCATCTTTGACTTGCGCCACTCGAGTCAGCTAAAAGGTCACACTTTCATCTTTGGTCATCTTTGGAAACTTGTCCTTCAACGCCATTTTGCGTTTCTCGTTCTTCACTTCAAACAACTATTTCAGGACATCCCACATGTCATTAGCAGTCTTTTACAAATGTGGAATAAGATGATCTTTTACAACCCATCTACGATCACCAACTAGGCTCTGGCTTCTAGGGCTTCATGTTCTTCTAATTCATCCTTGTCAGTGGGTTTTGTCATTTTGGTGTTTGCAAAGTTCCACATCTTCCATTCTTTGAGCACTGCAGTTATTCTAACCTTCCTAGGAAGATAGTTGCATATGCCATCCAACCTATCTTCATATCTAATGCTCATCATCTGAAAAATAACTCACAGCAAATCTTCTAAACTGGAACGACAACACAACTCTTCTATGACTCACAGCTTTGAATACTACTTCGACTTGGTTATGATACCATGAAAAAATTCAATGACATTAATATGGAACTTTTCATTTACACATTATGTCAAACACTTCAAAAACTAGGGTTTATGATTAAAAATTTACATCTTAAATTTGAAATACAAACCACCAACTCAAGAACTTTCCATGACTGAAGCAAATCATTCACACATGAATAAACAGAAATTTTGGTCAAAGACCGAGCAAAACCCCAACTCCTGGGGAAAACCCTAGAAAGAGAAAATTTCCATTAAAGAAGAATACACAAAAAAATTTCCAACAACACAAGAAATTAATTCTTCATCCCTTACTAACAAATTCAATTACCCAAAACAACAGCAAATACCTCAATTTCTATGCAAATAACCTGTTGTACGGTTTGGTGTGCCCTCAGACATGCCTGTACGATACTGTACGTATCTGCACACGTGCTATACAGATTCTGTACTTTCTACCTGCCTCGAGAGTTGTGCCACAGCAGCAATAAATGTTGTACGACCTATCAAACTGCTGTACAGTCTGCCTCCTCAAGATTTATGCCCACACGTGCCTGCTATACAAATCTGACAGGCTGCATTAAATGTTGTTGTACTTTTGCCTCTGTATTTGTGTTGTTGTCTTGGGAAATGTGCCAATCTTCTAGGGCATTTCTTCTTTTTTCTCACTCTTCTCTCTCTCTCCTCATTGATGGTGTCTTTAATTTGTCCTTTAACCCTAGCTATATACTTTAAATTTTGTAACTAACCATCTAACCAACTAATCTATGGTTGAGATGCTTTTACAAAATCTAGGGTCATCATTTAATGCACCCTTATTTAATAACAAACTCACTTTAGTTATTAAATAACTTTTAAGTGAGACCCAATACAATAAAGTACAAAACGTCATTTATTTATATATAACTCAACTTTATACATAAATATACACAAGGGACAAATTATATGTCCTCTTTATCACACAACACCAAAACTATAAAGAGGACCTTCAGAGCTAACATTTCAACAGATGCAATTCAAAATTTTGAAGAGGGAGGTTTCCTCGCCTTAGAGGATAAAGAAAAGTTAAGTACTCTGGAATTCAGCAGGAATAAAATATTGAAAGATTTGGAAGAGGTTTGGAGATTTAAAAGCAGAGTAATTTGGCTTAAGAGTGGAGACAACAACACAAAATTCTTGCAATTCTTGGAAAAAGGAAGAGAGATGCAGAACACCATCCTGGAGATGAAGAACTCCAATAATGAAGTGTGCACATCTTTTGAAGAGTTAGCTACGTTAAGTAAATAACACTTTGAATGCCTCTTCAAAGCAGAAAATCAGGCAACTATAGCAGAAGTAATTCAAATAGCTCAATACTTTCCACAACAAATCTTGGATGAGGATAATGCAGACGTAATGGAAGAAATATCGGAGGATGAATTAAAGGAAACTCTGCATAGCTTTCAGAAAGACAAAAGCCCAGGACCCGGTGGGTGGACAATTGAATTCTTCGTGGCTTTCTATGATACAATTGCCACTGATCTTTTGCACTTGGTGGAAGAAGCCCGAGTAAATGGTCATATGCATCCTCCCCTGCACACCACTTTCATTGCTCTCATTCCAAAAATGGAACACCCCGAGATGTTGGAAGACTTCAAACCTATATCCTTCTACAATATCACATACAAAGTCATTTCTCATGAACAATTAACTTTTTAAGAAAATAGACAAATTCATGAAGCTATAGGAGTGGCTCAAGAAGGACTTCATAGCCTAAAAATCAGAAAGCCAAAAGGAGCAGTATTAAAAATTGACCGCTCAAAAGCTTTTGACATAGTAAGTTAGCTCTATCTCAGGCTCCTTTTGACTCATATGGGATTGTTCAACTACAATTTCATCAAATGGGTTTTTTGTTGTATCTCCACAGCATCTTTTGTCGTCCTAATTAGTTGATCTACCTCCCCTTTCTTCACCTCGAAAAGAGGTCTGAGGCAAGGTTTCCCTCTCTATCCCCTGTTATTCATGCTGGTGGTAGAAGGACTCAGCAGAGCAATTATGGATGCAAAAAGACGTGGCTCTTTCTTGGGGATCAAAATAGCTAATAATCTCAACATCATTCATCTCCTTTTCGTGGATGACATCCTTATTTTCTGTGATGGCTCAAGAAGGGATGCTGAGAAACTTTCGGGAATTTTATCCCTCTTTAGCAAAGCCAATGGCATGAGACAAAATGAACAAAAATCCACCCTCACCCCCGTAAACATTGAAGGCCCAAACCTGCAAAGCTATTTCGATCTTTTCCCTTTCAACACCAGTACAATAAATTAAGGGTTAAAATATCTTGCGTTTACACTGAAACCCAACCGCTACTGGAAGGAGGATTCGAATTGGTTACTGGCGAAATTGAACATTTGGAGTCACAAATGACCCTCTAGAGCTGGCAAACTGGTTTTGATCAAATCAGTGTTAGAAGCCATCCTAGTCTACTGGATGTCCCTACCTTGGATCCCAAAATCCATTATAGAAAAAGCTCGAAAGATATGCTCCAGATTCATCTGGTCAAGGAAACGGGAAAATTTTGTCCTTCCCTAGGTTAGATAGGATCAAATTGCTAGGCCTAAAATTCATGGTGGTTGGGGACTCAAAATTATTCAGCTCTGGCCGCAAAATCTGGTTGGAGACTCATCTCCACTCAGATCCTCTGGACTGAAGTAATCTACAAAAAATATATTGGATCAGACTCTGTCATTGAAATTTTCCAGCTATGGAACTTCATCCGGTCACAATCATTTGGAAAGCCGTCTGTAAAGCTTTGTCAATCATTAAAAGCATATTAGCATGGAAAGTTGGAAACGGTTCAATTTTGCATATAGGGGTGGATCCTTGACCCGGGAGTCAGCATCACCACGTGCTCCCACAACCACTCATTCAACACCTCAATTCAGCAAGGATACTTTCATCTAAATCATATTGCAGACCCGGGAACTACAAACATTTGGCATCAGGGTTGGAAAGAGGCCGATGTGTTGGAAATTCCTGAAAACATGACCGCACTCTGGCATAATTATATTAACAGACTCAAAGAGGCACACATTCGCCTCACAGACGCTCTTGATGAGCTTATTTGGGCACACACGGCTCACGGTCATTATACTCCCAAACTTGGATACCAGCATGACAGTGCCACAGAACATCAAGGAGATCCGCCTTGGTGGAGTAAAGGAATCTGGAAATTAAAATTCCCACAAAAAACAAAACTATTTATGTGGTGTGTTCTTGCAAACAAGATCCCGACTTGGGACAAAATGAGAAAACGTGCTATCACCGGACCAGGTTGGTATGCTCTGTGCAAAAATGAGGAAGAAAGTATCCTACATCTCTTCCTAACATGCCCTTTTTCACAACACATCTGGAATGTATCACAAACTCTTTTAAACACAAATCTGGAATGGCATGGTCAGAAAGTGGAAGAAGCCTGGAAATTATGGACAAACTCAAATTTTTGCAACTATAAAAGCCTTTCCTCTCGTAATAATTTGGGGTATATAGCTCGCAAGAAACTCGGCTATGTTTCAAGAAAAAGTCTCCACTCCAAAACTTATAACTAGACAGGTGATTGATATTCTCTCATACTTCCCAGAGGATAAAGACACTCCTGCTGCTCGAATCATCACGGAGGAACAAATAAACTACTCCCAACCTTGGGCCTATTTCGATGGAGCTTCTCAAGAGCTTAATTGTGAGGGGGAAGCAATTCTCTACCTTACTCAACACCACCACTTCCAGATACAAATGGGTTTGGGAAGGGGAACAAACAATTATGCAGAACTGCTTGCTCTAAAACTTCTTCTCTGTTTTGCATCGGAAAAAAACTGCAGAAATTTTTTACTCCATAATTTGTCATCATGTGTACAAGGAACATGGAAGCAGACAAGCTCTTGAAGAAAGGACTAGAGCTGGAACTAAGCGTTTGGAAGATTATGGAAACAGCTGATGGGGAACACTAAGAGTATTATCCTAGACCTTTCATGGACTTACGACATGCATAAAAAGAGCACTCAACAAACAGTTTACCTCATTTTTGTGAAAAGATATGTATAGCAGTATAAAGTTATGTATATCAGTGACCTGGCAGCACCATAGGAGCCACTGTGTTGGCTCTGTTTTTTGACAACTGGTTTTCCTCTATTTCTTAGCACAAAACTATAGAGAAGATACTATGACAAAAATCCAAATGGGATGGAAATCTTGTTTTTTTCTGGAGCCTTAAGGTTCATCATTCTCGAAAATGTACGGTCACATACATTCTGCAAATGTAACTTCATTTTTATAATAAAATTATGCTTTTTTTCTACAGAAAAAAATTAGTATACAAGTCTGCTAGAAGACTGTTACTGCTATCAAATTTAAATCCATTTCAAAAATTTAACATCCTTCACAACAACAGTTGAGCTTTTACTATCCATGCAACAACTCCTTCACAACAACAATTGAGTTTTTATTGTCCATGCAGTGACACTGTGACAGCTCTTTTAATTCAAATGGCAACTCAACTTTTCATGGACATTACTCAAACAATACAAAAACGTTTAAATAGTAGCTTAACTTTTCGGTGGCAGCTGCTCAAACAATACAGCAAAGTTTCATATATGGTAATTAGCCCTCTCGTGAACGTTTGTTGCAGATTGACAGGTGTCGAGCTATTCAATTGGCAGCGGAAATCTTTGATGCATGAAGGCTCAATTTTTCACCACAAATAATGCAACTCCTCTCTTATATTAGAAACTGTAGCTTCTCCCTTACATGATTTGCCTATCTTGCCCTCACATTCAATCCTTAGCTAGGTCAATAACGAACCCGCATTGATTGTAGAATTTTCTGCACTTTCCCAACCCTGTTTCCAACTCCGTTTTAACACATTGCTTAATGCCCAACCCAATTTGATTACTGCTGCAAATTAGATTTTTTTCTCATAAAAAACATAGGACTGAAACACAAGAAAAGCTTCTACAACATTTTCACTAACAACAAATAAAACACATTCAACCAAAAATTTCAGACAAAGTATTTACTATTTTTGGTCCAATGACACAAGAAAAACCCAAACCTCCGGGGAAAACCTGTGTGAGAGAAATTTTTACTATCTGAAAAAATTACAGCAATAGACCGAAAATAATTTCAGACCAACTTATCTCAACCAGATGAAATTTTCTGCCTTGTTTTCAGTTGCAAACAAAAAATTGCAAACTCATAAATTTTTCTGTTTTCTGCCTCGATTTCCGTGTCATGTACGGACTGTACGGGCAGACCGTACGGACTGGCTGTACGGACCTCGCAATTTGTGCCTACAAATTGCTTCGGGATTCATGCTCAGGAAAAAAATCGCAAAAAACATGCCCAAAAATCTGCCTCGAAAACTTTGTACTTTCTGCCTCGACATCTATCATGTTGTATGGAATCTGTACAGTACGGAGCAGCAATAAATGATGTACATTGCCTCGATTTTTGTGCCATCTTGTACCTTCTCTCCTCGAAATGTGTGCCAAGAGAAAATTGTTGTTGTTGCTATTTTTCTCCTCTTTCTCAGAAAATGGCTCTCTCTTCTCTCTCAAATGCAAAAGTGCCTTTTCACTTGGAAACTTTTCCTTTTGGTGAAAAAATTAGGGTGAATGAAAAGCCAACTAATCCTAGGGCTCAAATTAGTCTAGATGAGTGGTTGTGATTAAAATCACTTTTCTCCACAAAATAATTAATTTCACTCATTTTTTAAATATTTCACTTAAAATGCACTTTTTCCCTAAAGTGCAGTTAATGCTCATCTCAAGTGACTCAGACCCCTTTTCCTAGTGACTTAGGCAAAGGTCACTTATGGGATCAATTCCTAGGTAAATTTTAACACTCCCTCTTACCAAGAAAGTTGTTCTTCACCACACCCAACTTGTTTCTGAAGTGAATAAACTTGCCTCTTCCAAGAGACTTCGTTAGGATATCTGCAACCTGCTCATCAGTGGAAATATACTGCAATGTCACTGCTCCTCTCTGGACATAGTCACGAATGAAACGATACCTGATCTCAATATGCTTTGGCCGGTCATGAAACACTGGATTCTTAGAGAGTTGGATGCAACTCTGACTGTCACAGTAAATCAATGTAGGCCTCAGCTTTTGATCAAATAAATCCACCAGCAACTTGTGAAGCCACAGCGCCTCGCAACTCGCCTGCCTGGCTGCCATATACTCGGCCTCTACAAAACTCAAAGCAACAAACGTTTGCTTCCGACTGAATCACGACACTGCTGCTGAGCCCAAACTGAAACAACATCCGAAAGTGCTCTTACAGTTTGCCACACTACCTGCCCAATCTAAATCTGTGGAGCCAATCAATCCGATCCCATCCGATCTCCTGTAGCCCAGACCATACTCCACTGTCCCTGCAAGGTATCTCAACACATGTTTTGCAGCTACCCAGTGCACTCTCCTATGCTCCACCATAAACTGACTGAGAGTGTTTACTACAAAACACAAATCTGGCCGAGAGTTAACCAGATACATCAAAGAACCAATGAGTTGACGATATAGTGTAGGATCCACCAACTCTGCCTCAGAAGAATGAAGCTTCTTCCAGTTGGTGACCATCGGTGTAGACATCGGCCTGCAATCCTCCATCTAAAATCTTCTCAGAATATCAACTACATACTTTCCCTATCCCAAGAAAAAATGTACAGGCTCCTGCCAAACCTCCAATCCCAAAAAATAGTGCATCAACCCAATGTCCGTCATCTCGTACTCTGAAGAAGGATCTTTCTTGCAAGCTGCAATAGGTCTCTCTCCTCCCCTGATAAATAAGTCATCCACATACAATAGAAGAATGAGCGGATCATCTCCAACCATGATGAAATAGAGATTTGAATCTGCCTCACTCTTCTGAAAACTCATCTGCTGCAAGAGTGAGTCAATCTAGGAGTACCAAGCTCCAAGAGCTTGCTTCAGCCCATATAAGGCTTTCTTCAGCCTGCACACAGGAGACTCTCTCCCATGAATCTCAAATCCCTGAGGCTGCTCCACATACACCTCCTGTATGATTCCATTGAGAAATGTGGTGTTCACATCCATCTGATGGATCTTCCAATCCATTTCCGCAGCAATAAAAATCAAAGCCTTGATAGAAGTATAACGAGCAATCGATTCAAAGGTCTCATCATAATCAACTCCCTCAAACTGTGAGAACCCCCGCGCCACAAACCGAGCCTTGTACTTCTCCACACTACCATATGCAGCATGTTTTAGCTTGTAAAGCCAACGAGAAGTCACCACTGACTTCCCCTCAGGTCTCGAAACTATCTCCCAAGCATCGTTCTTCATGATGGAATGGTACTCTTCCACCATGGCATCTCTCCAAACATGATGTTGAGAGGCCTCCTCAAAAGTAGAAGGCTCTGAATCACAAAGACTAGCCACTAATGCCATACCCAATCTGTTTTTCATCTGAATAGCCCTCACTGGCTCCCTGGGAGTCCCAAACTGATGTGCTTCCTTCAAGGTGCCTTGAAGCCACTTAGGCTTCTTCTTCCCTAAAGACTGCTCCCACACTGGTTTGTCCTCATCTGATGAACTACCCGAGGTAGAAGCCCCAATAACCTGTGAACCAGAAACTAGAGTGCCAACAACTAGTGAGCCCTGTGATCCTGAAGCTCTGTACGGTGAACCTGTAACCTAAGACCCAAAACCTGTCCCCGAAGATCCTGCTGGATGAACCACTGAAACTGGAGAACCTGTGCCTATACTGTGTGGTCCAATAACACTAGCAACCTGTGAACCTGTCTGCTGCACTGAAGGTACCTGTGAAACTACCTGAGGTGTGGGAACCTACTGCTCTCCCTGCACTAACTCTTAAGACTTCCTGAAGGCTCACTCCTCCTCAAATCTCACTTCCCTCCTCACAACCACCTTCCTTTGAGAAGGAAGACAAATGCAGAAGGCCTTAGAAGTCTCATCATACCCCACAAAGATGCCTCTCTCTGTTGTGGGCTCAAACTTTGTCCTCTTCTCAGAAGGGACATGTGAATAAGTCAGGCAACCAAATATCCTAAAATGACTCACCTCAAGCTTCTTACTTGTGAAACTCTCCTCAAGTGTCTTGTTCCCCACGGCACGATGGGGACTCCTGTTTTGAAGATAAACAGGTGTACTGCATGCCTCTACCCAAAGGAAGAAAGGAAGTGAGTGATCATGTAAGATAGCTCTAGTTGCTCCAACAATAGATCTGTTCTTCCTTTCTGCTCAGGAGTGTATGCAACCGTCAACTGTCTCCTAATGCCCTCATGTCTGCAATACCCATCCAACTCCCTGGAGGTATACTCTCCCTCGTTATCCGATCTGAGAACCCGTATCTTCCTCCCTGCCTGGTTCTCCACAAGAGCTTTGAACTCTTGGAACCTCTGCAAGACCTCCTCAGATTTCTTGCTCTTCAGGAAGTAGATTCAGGTCTTCCTGGAATGGTCATCGATGAATGTCACATAATACTCGAATCCTCTCAGAGAAACAACTGACATAGATCCACACAAGTCAGAATGTATCAAGTCAAGAACCCTTACTGACCTGCTATCGCTGCTCGTAAAAGCACACCCCCTACATACCTCACTGTACTCCGTGTTGAACTCTGGCAACCCTGTAACCATATACCTCAATATACGCAAAGTTGGATGATGCAGATGAGCCATCCTCTTATGCCACAACTCACAAAGCTCGTTGTTGCTGCTATGTGCCAAAGCATGTTGAGGCCGAAACAAGAGCTTGTACAGTTTCCCACGTCTGACTCCAATGGTGTAGGAAGCAGATGGTCCTGCAGTCTTGGGAAACACACGCACATGTCCATCCAAGAAGGACACCCCAAGACCCCGATCCTCAATCATGGAAACGAAGATCAATTTTTTCGGCTCAAGTACATATAATACATCTCTCAAAATCATGGGACTCATGGACTCCCTCTGAAAGGTAATGGTCCCATGCCCAAATGCTCTGACAACTATTTCATCCCCCAACACTACCTCCACATCAATCTCTGACTGCGAAAGCTCGGAGAACATCTCTCGAGCACCTGTCATGTGGCTCGAAGCTCCACTATCAATATACCACATGCTGGTGGTGGATGCACTCAAAGAATGACCTGTCAACAAGGAATACTCCCTCTCACTATCAACATCTGCACTGGTCATGATGGATGCTCTCTCTCTATCAACATGTCCAATGCAAAGAGAAAACTCTCTCTCAAATCTCGCTATAAAATCCTCAACCTCTGCAAAAGCTGTTGTCTGATGTTGCTTCTTCTGTGGATACTGCCTAGCATAGTGTCTAAACTTCTGTCAAGCGAAGCACTTCACAATGCTCAAATCTTTCTTCTACCCCTCCTGCTGCTTAGCCCCACCCTTCTTGCGACCATTCTTAAACTTCTTCTTCCCCTTTGTTGTCAAAGCCACATTCTCCTCGTCCCCCCTACTAGTAGAAGCACTTCCCTGCACAAGACCCCTCCAAGTCTCCTCTTGAACAAAATCATCACAAATTCTGTCCCATGTAAGTATGTTCTCCCGCCACTAGAGCCTCCACAAACACAATCCAAGGCTTTGAAACCCCATTCATAGTTGTCTGCACTAGCTCTGCATTAGGAACAACATCCCCTGCTGATGCAAGCTCATCTCTCAACTGAGAGATCCTAGTAAGGTAAGATATCACAACCTCCCCTTTGCCCATCTTGATACTTTTCAACTTCTCCCTCAAAACCATCTTCCTATTCTCGTTTGAGCTTTGAAACAAGTTGGTCAAAGCATCCCCCATGTGATATGCACGGGTCTTACTCGAGATGTGAGGAATCACATGGTTTTTAACTGCATCTAGGATTACTCTTCTAGCTTTAATGTCCTTCTTATTGAAGGTGGCCAGTCCAACTGGAACAACAGTAGCATCGAGAACAACAATAAGGTGAGCTATAGTATTTTGTACTACCTCATCCCATAATTCATTTTCCTCCAACACAAGCAATATCATAGCTTCCATGCGACAAAATTCCCAGCCCCATCAAGCCTATCCTCCATCCCAAGTCCACTTGCCATTATATATGCAAAGTTCAAGTTTCAACAAGTTGTTGCCCACTGACAAAAGAAATCACTTAAGTCTGAAATTTCTCAGTGTGTATAAATCTGCCCTCTCTTTAACAAGGCTCTGATACCATGTAGAATTTTCTGCACTTTCCCAACCCGGTTTCCAACTCCATTTTAACATATTGTTTAATGCCCAACCCAATTTGATTACTGCTACAATTAGATTTTTTCTCATAAACAACATAGGACTGGACACACAAGAAAAGCTTCTACAACATTTTCACTAACAGCAAATAAAACACATTCAACCAAAAATTTCAGACACAGGAATTTTGGTCCAATGACCCAGGAAAAACCCCAGCCTCCGGGGAAAACCTATGAGAGAGAAATTTGTATTATCTGGAAAATTTACAGAAATAGACAAAAAATAATTTCAGACCAACTTAAGTCAGCCGGATGAAATTTTCTACGTCATTTTTCGTGCCAGACAAACAAGTGCAATTTCACTTTTCTCCACAAAATAATTAATTTCACTCACTTTTTAAATATTTCACTTAAAGTGCACTTTTTCCCTAAAGTCCAATTAATGCCCATCTCAATTCATTAATATGAAATCCAAGTGACTCAAATCCCTTTTCCTAGTGACTTAGGCAAAAGTCACTTAGGGGAACAATTCCTAGGTAAATTTCAACATTGATACCATATTATGAATAAGCTAGATCAATAAATGTTGAAATCCTAGATAGGGTTCAGACAAAGATACATGCAATAAGACTAATATATTAAGAAAATACTTGACACCATAATATGAGATCTGCCTCTCTTATAGATGAGAGTTCATAATTGCCCAAATCCTTAAATGCTATCAAAAAACAATAACCCTAACTTTTAGCTTAAATCATTACTATTACTTTATTACACATGTAAACGTTATATTCTAACAATCCCATAGTCAAGTCAAGTTGTCAAAGTTAAGAGTAAGTCAATGTAGATGAAGTCACATTGAAAATGTGAAAGTTAAAAGTCGATTCCAAATGTGAGTCAAAAGATCATGGTTATGTAATGAAGCCGTTGTAAAGTCAATGTAAAAGTCGAAGTCAAGTCAATATTTGAGCCATGGCAAATCATAGGTTGTCACTCCAACAAACAACATTTATGCAATTACAAAAAGAAGAGAGCAGATGAAGAAAGAAGATGTGACTCAATGAAAGACGAAGATGACAGAAGAAAGCAAACAAGAAGAAGACATCAAAAATAAGACAGAAGAAACAAAAGACAAACTCGTAACAAAGCGCAGCAAGAGGCAGAATTTGACAGAGATGGTGCAGCCAAAGCATGATAAAACAAGAAGATGATGATAGAAGGTAGAAGAAGATGGTGAAAGAAAACAACAGAAGAATGGACACAAAAGCATGTGCACAAACAAAGATGCAGTGACAAGTGGCAATTGAAAAAACATGAAGCACCAAAAGGAAAGAATGAAGCAACAAGGCAAGTTAAAATAAGCAATAGAAAATAATACTGTGTGTTTAATAATTGAGTTGCAAAGAAAGTTGAAATCAATCCATAGAAAATTTAATGTTCCAAGGGGACATGTTTCTGCATTTCTTGCATCCCGAGTGAGGGCGAAACTCCAGGTGAAACTTTTCTAGATGTTTTGCTTTGGGCAAAACGTTTCAGTCTGTGACGAACCTCGTTTCTCCATGACGAAACTTGCGGGGGACTTCCTGGGGTCCCTTACGAAACTCCAAACCTCCAGCAAAACTTTTGGGTGTCCCTCATGAAACTCCAAACCTCCAACGAACCTCTGAATCATGATGAATCACGTAATGTGTTTGCATTATCACTTTATCAGATTGTGATTTATATTGCATGATTGCACAATGATGAATGTAGTATTTACTAATTTACTAATTTGTGGTGAAGCACAACAACTTCAATAAGTACTCATAAATCATAGAGATGCACTTAGTGCCTCCTTCAGCCCACAAAGAACCTTCTTCAACCTACACGCATGGGTATTTATCCCGCTCACCTCGACCTCTCAACTAATTATCATACAGTTCCTCTTCAATTAGATCAATTAGAAATGCAATCTTTGCATCCATCAGGTAAAAGGCCAACCAAAATCTTATGCAACCAACATGACGACTCTAATAAAAGTTATCTTGCAATGAGAGCAAAAGTCTCCTCAGTTAACTCCCTTATAGCAAGAAGTCCCTACATCAATAATAGAGGTATCTATATTATCTAATACGCATGGGTATTGATACTCAAGTGTTCAATAAGTCCGAACATCAAGGTTTGAGTCTACTTTCTAGTGCAATATTATACCGTGGTAAGTGAGATTTTCATTAAGTTCCTAGGAGCCTCGCATAGAGATTGTGGAAGGTGAGAAAGTGGTTGATCCAAAGTCTAACTAGGGGAATGAATGATATCATACTCATATTAGTAAGATCCTAGTTTAGAGGGTGGAGCTTCCCTCTAGTTCATCTAGGAAGTCGAGATGGCTTACCTAGACTTTTAAGGAAGTAGAGTAAGTTTGATCAACACGGTTAGTTACAACTTAAGTGTTCCAACTTAGTTATCTTCTTGCCATGCACATGAATATAAAGAGGGCAACCAAATACACAAAAGTGTGATACATGTGGTTACTCACTAGTAAAGGTCTCTTATGTGTCTTGTCCTCCAATGCCCTATGAGGACATCAATTCAATATGTAGAGAGTTGTATCACATGCCTCTACACAAAAACACATGGGCAAATCCAAGTCATGGGTCATGGCTTTGTTTGTATCTATGATGGACCGGTTCTTTCTTTCTATAATCCCATTTTGTTGCAAGTTGTAATGTCCTATGATCTATCAACTCCCTATGGATTACCGCTACCTTGTCAAAGACTTTGAAGGTGTACTATCCTCATTTATCAAACCTCAACATTTTAATCATTTTAGCTTTTTGATTCTCCACAAAAGCTTTAAAACCTTGAAACTTCCCAAAGGCTTTATTTTTGGTCTTCATAAAGTAAATCCAAGCATTTCTAGGAATCATCAATAAACGAAATATAATAAATGTTACCTTTCAGAGATAATGGCATAGGTCAACATACATATGAATGAATCAGATCAAGAATCTCTCTTGATCTATGCTCACTTCTTGAGAAAGCAATCTTTCCTCACTTCTTAGAAAAGCAATCTTTGCATGTTTGTTAAGTGGATAATGCTTACACGCTCCTGGCATCTGGATCTTAAGTATGGCAATCAATGCACAATGTCCTTCAAGAGTGTCAATGCTCCATCGTGTAGCTGACCAAATCTCTTATGCCAAACTACTCCCAGCTTGTCATTATCAAGCACTAAAGCACCATATTTTACTAGATCTCCACCAAAAGGCTTTTAAGAGAGTGGAAGAGAGCTTCATGGTAGAGTAAACAATTGAGCATAGAAACTTCTTGATTAAGAGAAGAAAGATACTGTAATAAGTTGAGAAGTTGTGTTTGCCAAAGGAGCCTTGGATGTTAAGAATTGGGATAATACATCTTCCTCTTGAAACATGCTACTCAACAAGCAACTGGATATGTACAAGAGACTTCGTTACTACATCTCAAACAAAATAATTGGATTAGGGTAGGGGGCTGAAACGGACTCATTACAATTACAAATATGATATGAATCCCTTTTTCTAAAAAGAAGCAAAATGATCCATTTACAATTGCATAACAATGGTCTCTTGCTTGGACTATGTAGTACTAGTTTGTTTCACAATTGTTCTATAATCTGCTATTTATAGATCTTGTATTAAAATGGAAATAGCTATGCACTCCCTTCATGTGGTGTTCATGACGTAATTCGCACACCCATTATCAAATGTCAATCATTCATGGGCATAAAGGATCAAAGTTTGTACCCATTGTCAAATGTCAATCATTCATGGGCATAAAGGATAAAAGATTGTACCCAATGTCAAACATTCTGTAACATTGATGAAACCAGCATAGATCCATCTTAAACCTGGATCTATTTTGCACTGAGAGGTATCCAATTTTTGAGGTGTCAATTTTTTCTTGGAGTATAAAAAATTCACACCTCAAGAAATTGGTTCCTTCTCAGTGCTTAATAGATCCAGGTTTAAGATGGATCTATGTTGGTTTTAATTTTTCTATTTTATGAACCGACATGAATTTTTTTAATTAATTCTAAATTTTTATAAGTTATGAACTGGCATGAAATTTTTTAATTACATTTTTATTTTTGGTAAAGTTACGTTATGTAACATTAGGTGACAACATCAACATAACGTAACATGACAACATCTCCCCCATACTGGGCTCTAGAGCAGCTTGCTACTCTCAGTGCAATCAATGATATGCCACTTGAAACTACAGCTCAAACACTGCTAAAATGTTCCAGCCATCTTTCAGAGGCATTATGGACAAGGATCCATTTCCAAAATGCAAAAATGCATTTCCAACTCCTAGGGTGGTGTTTTCAGTAACAAAACATTTCAGAAGGGTATATTGCTCCATGAAACTTCAGCAGAGGCAATTCATAAAAGCTGTAACACATGAACTTTACCTAAATGTCACATGAAAACCTCCATGACCATGAATCAATGAATATCTAACAATAAAACTAAATTTCTTCTTTCTTTCCACTTACAGGCCCACCTTTACTTCAGCCATTGCTATCGTACTTGGAACACGGCGGTGTTCTTTTCTTTTTGCGGGCTCTTGATCTTCTAAATCGTCCATATTGACACCAGGAACTGCAGTCAAAGTCACACTTATCCATTCTTCATCGGTGAGCTGATCCCTATTACCAGCCTGATGAGTACTTCCTGCATCTCTCAATCTGTCTCCAGCTTCTGTTTCAGTCTTCACATCATTGACCTGTATACTGTTAGAAGTCATATGTTCACTGTCTTTCCGAAAATCATTATTCACCAGCTTTGCAGATATGACTCCCGGTTCATTATTTTCTGAAGAATTCTGAACGTTTCGACGATCAACAGAAAGGCTCACATGTACAAATTTTACTTTCACTTCCCATAGATGCGCCATCGCTTGATCAATGGCTTGGGAAGCAGATCTTAACATTTGATCAGTGCTATTCCGCGGCACATCATGCTGATTCCAAAGTGGAAAGGCCCATGGAGGTGGACGTTGCAACTGCACATCTCCATTTGCTAATGGAATTCCTCCTCGCGAAAGTTTATGAGATGAAGAATCCTTGTTTTGTGAATTTGGGCTGCAAGCCACAGAAATAATATTATAGGGTCAAATACTGTTTGCAAAAACAAATTCATATGATTCTACAAAACACATGCTTGACTTACCTTTGCTTATTAGAATCCAAGTTACATATAGACCTTTAAAAATCATAAAAGCTAAATTCTAAACATTCCAAAAAAATCAATAGCAGATTCTCAAATTTATAATTTCCAGCCTCACTGCAGCACTAAATACCTTTGGTTCTCTCCTTTTAGAACTTCAACACAAATCAGATAAGGTGCCTTTTCTCTAGAATTTAAGAGAACAGCTTCATCTTCTGGTATATGTACCACATGATACAAGCCTTTTCCCATTGGAAAGCAGATGCCTGTCAGTCAAATCATGTAAATGACATAAGCTGCCAGTAATTTAACGATAACCAAGTTGTTCTACAGTGTGTTGCACCCAATAGTCGATATACACATTTTAGGCTTATACGCCAATACAATAAATACATAGTTTCTGCCCCTTTACAATAAATAAAGCAAGATTAGACAGGTTATATGGTAAACTGAGCTACCAATAAATATAAATTGCTCCTAACATATAAACAACATTAATAGAGATTACAGCTACAGGAATTTCAACAACAATTATAATCAAACAAACTTTTACTTTTGGTTTATAGCTTGGACAAGTTTACACAATGTCAAACAAGATTCCTCCATTCAGATAACAGCTTTTAGATGGCTGCTACAGAGTTCCACTTTAGGTTTGTAACTTCAGGAAGATTTAGCCACAAAATAAGACTCATTAATTAAGGTCATGTCTTTAGTTGTTTGTGAAAATAAATACACTAAAAAATTAGCATTCCTAAAATGATCTAGCAGACACAATGAAACTCATCAATTAAGGTGCTGTCTTCAGTTGTTTGTGAAAAAGGATACACTAAAAATTAACATTCCTAAAATGATCTAGCAGGCACAATGAGATACTTCCAGTTCATTTCAAACCCCCCACTTCGAGCCCTTTATTTCAACTGAGATTCTTGATGTTTACTTTATGCCTCCTTAGAGCTTCAACCAAACCCATAGAACTATCTGAAAGTTGGCTCATGAGTGTTGAAAGAGGGTGACACAGAGGGATATCCGGATAAGTTTCACAAAGTTAGAAGTGGGTGACACAGAGGGATACTAAGATATTTAGGCATAACTTTTGGGGATGGTCTCTCTCCCTCATTATGGTGATGTCCTTAATCATTTTATAGGTTTCCAAATACATCCCAATTTTGAAGTTGGATATAATTTTGACACACTTTCTATGGTGGAGAGCAGTGATTGCCCAGTCCCTTTGCATCTTTGCGTGATCACAAAACATGAAGATATTCTTTGGCTTATTGACATCTACACAAGGAAATATCATTCAGATAAATGGGTGGCTATATGAGATGCATGGAAGAAGCCCACACCCCTGCTCCTAAAGCCTGCCCCAGATGGGTGCAAGGCAGTACTTTGGAACCAACAAAAAAATACACTCCATACTATTGTCAAAATTATACCCCCATTGGGCTCTTATGCAAAACCCATGGCACTCCCACGACAAGCCACTTTTGCCTCTCTCTTTTTCAAGTGGAGCCTATGGGAAGACCCCACAGCATATGTCAAAGGAATTAAACTTATAAAAGCCCTAATTTGTCTTCTTTTCTCATTCTATTTCTAATTTCACTCATCTTTGGATAAGGTTTTCAGTGGGAAAAGTGTTGGTTATTGTGACAGCTTGTATCAGAAATTAACAGCTACCATACACATTCTATTGTTATTAAGAGAGTTCAAGAGGTAAAAACCAAGTAAATAGTAGAACCAAAGAGCTATACATTCCAAGAAGAGGCAATGTCTAGAGACACCATTAAAGCACAAGCACAAGTGAGCATAGCTCAACATACATAGGAACACAATAGTTCATAAAAAAAAAGCAAAGATAAGTTCATGATAGATTGATCCATAGGACCATCTATCAAATCCCTTGCAGGGAGGAAGACATGGTCAACTTTGATTGGCTAGGGGCACCAAATTCCTTTGCTGCCTCGACCTGCACACTAGTCAAATGTTTTAGTCGACCTAACTAGCCAATCAACTACCCAATCGAGCTCCTAGTCGATTGTCAATTGTCCATTGATTGTCTCCAAAGATCCAAAGACGTGATGAACACATTCTAACACCCCTCAATCAACAACGCTTATGAGAATTAGGAGGTGAAATTACTTCTATTTAACCCCCCCCCCTAATTGCAGTTTCCTAAAGCTCAAGCATGGCCCAATGTTTCACAAACTTAGCTTTTGTTAACAACCCCCCGCCTCATAATTGCAGTTTCTTGAATCCCAAGCATGGCCCAAAGTTTCACAAACTTAGCTTTTGTTAACACCGCCGCCCAAATTATCAATCTTCTCATACCATGCCCTCGGGGGCAATTTCAAACCATACAAGGATTCTTTAGTCAACATGAATGACTACAATCCTTCTAAATGCTTGGGGATTGCTCGATATAAATCTCTCCAAAGTGATGACCATGTAAGAAAACAGTCTTAACATCTATCTGATGTACCTCCCATCCAAAACAAGCAACAAGGCAAAGAGTAAAATAAAACAAAGTTCATCTTTGCAATAGGGGCAAATATTTGAGTGTAATTGATGGCTTCTTGTAGAGAAAATCCTTTTGATACCAAACGAACCTTATGCCTAAATTTATTATGTGGACCCATCAGATATTTATATCTCCTACATCAACACTAGCACCTTCAATTGTCTTTCTCACCCATCTAGGAAGACAAATGTATCTTCTAGAGTGAGTTCCTATCAAAACCACCATCAGTGGAATGACCAATTGTTCCAAAACTTTTGGTCAACTCTATTGTGAAAGGTCAACTACAAATCGATTCTAATACATGAGCCAAATGTCCGGCAAACAAACTTGTGTAGTATTCAATCACTACTTAACAACCTAAAAGATGAATTCAATAGAGTAATAACAAAGGCCTTCGCATCAAAGATAACACCCCTCCTACAAATAATTTCTTGTTTGATTCAATCAAAGAGCCTTTAGGTTTTTGACTCTTAGAGTAGCCCATTATAACACAAGCATGACTCTTTGCATTCATCTTCTTTCTCTTATCAACTAGAATATGAGCATAGACTATGCATCCAAATATTATAAGGTGTCTAACTAGGGATTTTCTCCCACTCCATTTCTCAAGAGGAGTCATATCCCAAACAACTTTAATTCCAATTAGGCTACCAAAAATTTAGTTGGCAATCCTTTGGTTAAGAACAAACATTGTCCCATTTCGACTAAGATCCAATTCTTCTTTTCAACAACACTATTCCGCTAAGGGGTGTAAGGCACAAATCTCTGCCAAGATATGCCATTTTGTGATAAGTAGCTCTCAAAGGCCTTACTCAGATATTCTATTCCAATGTCAAATCTTAAATATTTCACAAGTCAATTGTATTATTTTTCAACCAATGCCCTAAATGCCTTGAATTTTTCAAAGAGATAATCCTTATTCTTTAGGAAATAAACCTAAGTATACCTTAAAAATCTCATCAAAGAAGTCAAAACATACCTGGCATCTACTAATGATGGTTGGTTCAAGGTACATAAGTCACTATGGATAAGTTCCAACTGAGTCTTCACTCTCCATGCCCACCATGTTTCAAATGCAACCTGACAATGCTTTCCAAGCATATACCATTAGGGGCAACAACCCTAGGTAGTCCAATAACAATATTAGAGTCTAAACATTTAGATATTTGAGTCTTGCATACCAAATTCTACCATGATCATTGGTCTTAGCTATGAGAACACTTGGTCCTAGATCCTTCTTGGGAAAGTGTCACAAAATTAAACCAGTTTATCCTTAAGGTTAAGAATACCCTCAACAATCAATCTTACCACAACCAACAATAGTAAGTGCATGATCATCTGCAACAAAGATTTCTTCTTTTGTAACCTTAATGAAGAAAAGAGAGAAGCATCCTTAGCCATGTGATGGGTAAAACCAAAGTCAAATATCCACGCACTTTAAGAAGTGTGAGTATGTAAGGTGTAAGACGTACTAACAAAGAATGTATAGTTATCTCCCTTACCTTCTAAAAGTCGGCACTACAAATTAGTCAATCATCCTACTTTAAGCTTCTTGACTTTATCCTCAAGGTCTTTAGTCTTCTTCTAGCTAGCCTTTTCCATATCTCCTAATTTCCCACAATATCGACAACTCATCTTCTTCTTAACTTTCTTAGTTGATGTTTGAATATCATGCTTCTTTTTAATAGTCTGAATGAGGCAATCCCAATCTTTATCCTAATTGCATTCTTGAGCTCTTTCTCTGTAGCTCGTTTTAATACTTGAATTCATGTTTTCTTTCATCAAGTCATTTTCCTATGCCATAATCGGCAAACCACAAAAAGAATCAATGAGGAAGAAATGTCAAACATAATACATCATAAGATGTCTTCAAATTCATCAAAATCAATTCTATAAGCTAACCATCTTTCTTCAAAAAACTTGTTTCGAATTCACCCCATTTTAATTGTAACACCACATGAGCCACATAATCTTCAATTTTGTCAAAGACGAGGATCAATGGAGATCACCTCTTTCTCAATCTGCATAACCTAAATTTCATCAATGTTATCAAATAGTCTTCAGCTTACTCCAAACTTCATTCAAACAATTGATCCCACTCATACGAAAGTGATAACTCCTATAGCCTCATCCATCTTCAGATCAATAATAAACTTCTATTGATAATCCTTCAAATTTGGAGCCTCTATCTTTGTAAACTACCAAAGCGATTTACTCTTCAATAACATTATATGTCTTGTGTCCACATACCATAATTGTGGACATTCAAAACTATATGTTCTTGCTTGGATCTCATGATCTTGATTTACAAATCTAAACCTTGATTTAGTCTTCATGTCAGAGCCCTAAGGCAAAGATATTAGACTCAACAAGAGCATGTTTAAGCAACTACCTCCAAAGGACTTATAAACAACAAGCTAGGTTTCAAACCAATAACTTCAATACCATGATGGAGATTGAGGGAATAAGTAGAATAGACGGGTTATGCATTCCAAGAAGAGGTTGTGTCAAAAAGACAACTTTAGAACACTAAAACACAAGCGAGCATAGCTCAACATACATAGAAACACACAATATTTCAAAAAAAATTCCAGTCACAAGTATATGATATATTGATCCATATAGATATATAGCCCCAAAGTATAACTAGCTCCCTTGAAGTCAACAAGACATGGCCAACTTTGATTAGCTACAACACGCACCTAATTCCTCTTTTTTCACCTCAACCTATGCAACAGTCAACTGTTCTAATTGACCCAACCAACTAGTCCACTACCTAATCAACCTTCGAATCAACTCTCCTAGTCGACTATCTACTAATTGTCTCCAAAAGATCCAGACATAGATAAACATGTTGTCTCCATATAGATATTCCTAGGATGCACCTGGCCACCTCTTACCTACCAAACAAGAGTTGAACAAATTCATCAGAGACGACATCTATAGATAGTTTGTGTTGGTTACTTGGATCAACCCCCAAAGGGAGTTACGTCCAAAGATGGCCATCTACGCTACACACTTCTTGGATATGAGAGATGGCCTCATTGTTTGGCCCCATTACACACTCTACCATTAGGCCCAAGCTCTTTGTATTCCTTTAGGGCAGTTCAAAGTGGGTTCTCATCACCTCAAGATTGAGACAAATCACCAAAACAATTTATCAAAAAATAATTGTAAGGTTTGTCACCTCCGAGATGTGATTGAGGAGCACTCGATGCCCCTCTATTACGAGATCCACAAATGATTCCATTGTTTCTTTAGGGACCTTCTCATAAAGCTTCAAATTTTAACTAGCTTCTTCAAATACCCTAATCAAAGTTGTCCTGCCTTATGCTTGCAAGAGGCCCTCAAGCTTTACTCCCTCACCCTCCAACAACATTCTCAATCAAGGCCAAATTCCATTCAGTGTACCACTTCCTTCTAACAAGTGCTTCCTTCCTCACGGGCTCCAAGAGACAGACGAACAACGATACTATCATTAATCACAAATCAATTAGGGCGCAAAGGACTGCCTCCACTTCTGCTCGATGCCAATGACCTCTAGAAAATCTACACCTTCAATCAACCTCATATGGTAGGAGAGATGCTTCGAGTGGTCCATGAGGGTCTCACTATTTCTATATCACAACTTTCAGATCCACTCTCTCAATACTTTTTTCTTCTGGATCAAATCTTTTTATGTATCTCTCTTCTAGATCGACCTACTTTTGTGATCATTTGTTGGACATTAATATAATTATCTTATCTTACCTTATCTAACAACTCAAAAAAAAGGTTCTCATGTGTAGTATGGTTTTGCTTTATTCAAAAGGTGTTGATGGGGAACCAAAATCATGGGGAAAATGAGAATATGCATAATGACCCAATTCTTTGAAGATCGGGAAAAACTTTATGGGAATGAAGGTAAAGATAAAAGTAAAACTTGTTTAACACCATTATGGAAATATGAGACAAAACTATAAGGGGATGAAGGTGACGATAAAAGTGAAACTTGTTTAACACCATTACGGAAATATGAGACAAAACTTGAAGAGGGGAGACACGGAGGAACCATTAAATTTATCTAGTGCCATAGACATAATCACGGCACTTGACACTTCTCATATAACCATATGAAGCAACATATCTATGGGCTATAGTTGAGTACAAAGAATAGAGGAATCAATACTTGCAAAGAAGCATCAAAGAAATACAAAGAAAAATACATCAAGTAAGAAGACGATGCACAAATAAAGTGGGAAAATAAAAATCTGAATCCGATCCCTATCCATGGCACTTGACACTTGTTCATTTATATGACCATATGAAGCAACGTCTCTATGGGCTATAGTTGAGTACAAAGAATCGAGGAATCAATACTTGCAAAGAAGCATCAAAGAAATGCAAAGAAAAATACATCAAGTAAGAAGAAGAACAACAACAAATAAAGTGGGAAAACAAAAATCTGAATCTAATCCCTATCTAGAGCATTTGACCAATCCAAATTTGACCCACCCCTTGATGGTAATGGATCCTTGCATCCCCATAGAAAAATTATAGGACTTTCCGTATGATAGTTATAGGGACAAGATGGATGCAAAAGTGGCCATACTTCTCTATGCATGTTGTACACCATTTAATGTTCTTCACTCCCCCTGTTGGCATGAGATAGTGCCAAAACAAAAATCTGAATCTGATCCCTATCTAGAGCATTTGACCAAACCAAATTTGACCCACCCCTTGATGGTAATGGATCCTTGCATGCTCCCCATAGAAAAATATAGGACTTTCTATATGTTAATGGTAGGGACGAGATGGATACAAAAGTGGTCACACTTCTCTATGCATGTTATACACCATTTAATGTTCTTCACTCCCCCTATTGGCAAGAGATAGTGGCATCAACAATGCCCCTAAAAGATACAAGAGACCTACGTACAAGAAAGATAGAAACATGCTCCTAGATCACGAAAAATCGAAAATCCAAAGAGCTCTAAAATGGTATACAAATTCTTGGAGCAAATATGGGGTATCCATTGTACCTGATGGTTGGACAAAAGTTAAAAACTAGCTATTGATAAATGTTTTTAGTGTGTCAGTTGGCAATGCAATCTTCCTAGCAGCCAATGATTACTTGACATTTGACAAGACCACTGCTAATATTGTAGATCTCTTACAAAAAAACATTTCAAATGTTGGGTTGCCTAATGGCATTCAAGTAATGACAGATAATACGGCAAATGGTAAGGATGTGGGAGGGAGGTCATTGAGAAAGCACGTCCTTCCATTTTTTTGCCCAATTATTTGGTGATAACATTATAATTTTTTTTGCATGACCTATTACATTGAAGAATATAGAGAATGTGAATGGATTTATAGATTGTACAAGAAAGGGAATTCTATCCTGAAATTCATCCCCAATCATAGCTCTATACAATACATTTTCCACGCTCACACTAGCTGCAGCAACTTCAACTTGCAAAAAGCAAATTTGGGAGCTATTACGGTATTACCTAACCTTCGAGCACCTTTTGTAGGTAAGACAAGAAATGACTAATACCTTGGCGAGTGAGACATGGCCGGAGCCAACATTGTAGAATCTATCAAGAGAAATCTTCTGAGGTGCAAGAAACCGTTCAGTATGGACACTTTTAGTTATAGGTTGATTATGTTATGCAATGCAAAAAACCCATTTTTTATATGATACAATTTGCAAAATTCAGATCAGCTAGTCACTGAAGAGGTGTCTGAGCAAATGGACACCATATTTGGCTAAGATTAAAGACATTGTTGAGCCTAGAGATGTGACCTTGTATTGGCAAATTCATAAAGAATTGGTTAAACAATGGGATGAACTACATATTCCAACCATACCTTAGCATATGTCCTAATACCAAAATATCATCCAATCACGTTTCCAATCCCCACACCATATTTGTGTGGACCCACAAGAGCACCTCCACTTCCCTAAGATCCCATTGGCATTGCCAACCCTAACCCCATACCAACAGTTAACCAATCTCATCCGAATCACAGCAACAAGCATCCTCGTCCATGCAGCATCACACTACACAGCTAGCTCCTATCCCTCCTCTAGACAAACTTCTATGCTGAGATTCCTCTAGTAGGCCTCGGATTTCAGGAGAGACGATTCAGACGGACAAAGATAAGTGTGTACCATTTGTATCACAGGTTCTATATCCATTATTTTTCTAGCTTTCTAGGATTTAGATTAGATTCATAATCTACTTATACACCTTATTTTTCATAGGAATCCTTTTAGTACTCCCACTTTGTATTGACATCATTTTGTACCCAACTGTCCCTTTGACCTACTTTAGTGGTCATTCGTTGGGCATTGATAAAATTATCTTATCTAGATCATGGCTAGAACAACTAGCACTAGCGCCTTGTGAGTGGGTAAAGAGAAGATCACACATGAATCCAAAAGTTCAGAATGGATATGACTACATTAAACAAACTAGTCCCTTATGAGGTTGTGTGATCTCATATAATAGCAATTGAGTAACTACATCAATTAGCAAGTAACCTTTGGTTTGATCCTTGATAAAGATCAAGATAAGATAACCACAATCCAATGGTGGACCTTGTATGGTAGTTCTTCCTCACAACTGCAGTGTTTAGTGATGGGAGTGTTTTCACAAGTTGTCAACAGTGCTTCTGCATAGGTGTTGGCGAGCCTACAACTTGATCCACAATGTGAAGAGAAGCAAGTTGAATGCAAATTAGATAGACAAATTAGTTTATGTGCACTACGACTTGATGTTGTTGTCCCACAATTGTGAGGAGGCAAAGAAATATAAAAAAATAAGAGTCAGCACAACAATCAGGAGGATAACTTGGAGGACGAAGCACTAGTTTTGCAGCATGGATGATCTTTTTGCTAATGGTTAGGATGCTGCCCATAATAAGATGCCACCAACATCTACCACCATTGACAACAAGACTCCAGCAGCATCAACATCACAACCTCCAAAGTTGTGTGGGCTGTTGTAGCTCATGATGGTGCATTTCCTAGATCACAAGAAACAAAAGCAAAGGTTGCTCGTGAAAAGTAGAAAGTATAATTGTTTTTATGTTTTTAGTTCTTTACTTGCTAGACTTTAGCTCAATTTAGTGTTTTCAATACAGTGTCTATTTTGTTAAATAGGCACATGGGCTATTTTGTAAACACTATATGCAAGTCATGATGATATATTTCATTTCATAAAATCATATCCTAATTATTGCTATTTGGTTTAAAACAGTGTATGTAATTGTAAGATGGTTGTTGTTGTCTAAGTCACTGGATTCGGCGATTTTTCACCATAAAAATTGAAAATCGCCGATTTTATGTTCCTGGCGAACTAATTCGTTGAAAAACGGCGATTTTGAAGGCCAATAACCATGCAGCCCGCGGGTAAACCCTAGCCGATGCCCAAACTACCTCTGCATTGACTTTTTGCTTATTGTGCGAGTCTGGAGTGAGCCGTCGTCGTGAATCATGTCGTGAGTTAATACTGGAGCGTGGAGGTCGCCATCGTTCTCTGAGTCATAGAGGGACCCTTGAGTCTGCACTGGCTGAATCCACGATGGGCGAGGCGTTGTTTAGTTGACAGTTGAAGCAATGCTAACGCCGACGGTTCTCCATATTCGATTAAACCTAAAACGGTGATAGATACCCCATATAACCGGATAAATGTAAATGTTTTTTTATTAATAAATATAAATCATATTCTCTATTCTCTTTGGATTAAGTAGTAGAAATGTTATTTTGAATATAAATAAATAAATAAAATTTAATATTTTTTCAATTTATTTTATATTAATTTCTTTATTTAAAAATTAAAAAAATATTTCTTTTGAGAATTAAAAAAATAATTACAATAAAAAAATAATAATGTTAATTTATTTTTGTTTATTAAAATGATTAATATATGATTTTTTTTGGTTAATTGACTGCAGCATAGTTTAATATTCTATGTTCATTTATTTTTGCTTATGAAAATTATTGATATGAAATGATTTTTTTGTTAATTGAGTACAACTTAGTTAGTTTAATATTCTATGTTAATATTTACATTCAAAGGTGAAAGGATGTTATGGGATTTGGTAAGAATATAAGTTTTCTGGTTGGATGTTAAATAGTTTAAATATTTTTAAATTCTAAGTTTTATAGTCATTCGAACTTAATGTCGAATTTTATCACCAAAATTTTTATAGCCGAATTTTTGTCGAATTTTAAGGTTTCCGAATTCGAACACGAACTCGAACCAGGTGACTTAGGTTGTTGTTATCTATGTACTAGATTGTCCTTGTTATAATGATTGATCTACTATCCATGACATTTCCAACTTCTTAATAATCTGGTATTCATCTACAAGGAGCACAAAATTCTATGTTTTCATATTTTCTGCAACTAATTTGGCATTTTGCAAGTATTTTTCAATATATATGCATTGTAATATATAAAAATATACATTACATACAAAACATCCCAGGCCTTTTGAGAAGGGGTGCTCCCACTCTGCACAAGGCCTGCTCACAAGATATTTTGGAAGGGCACTCCCTCTCTAGCACATGCTCCTCACTCCACCCCACACTCTAGAACAACACTCCCATGATCAGCCCTATTGCTCACTTTGCTCCTCACTCTGGAAACATTAATAAAGTATCAAGGGGGCCAGAATCACACCTTGGAAAATCTTCCTCACTCATAAGAGTTTGCAAAGCAACCCTATTAATAAAATTCAAGGTCAATTTTATTAATAGAGGCTCATTTGTACTCAAGTGGATCTGGAGGCATGGGGTACGTTGGCTCTCCTAGGATTGTACTAGTAGTACAAGTAATCGGGACTTTCCTCTCTAACCAATGTGGATAGGAAAGGTGCACAGGTAATGCAATGCAGAAATTTCACAACTTCAAACCATGTTGAGTAACAAAAGTACTTTAATATGGCATGTATGACCTTTGATAATAATTTTCAGAGCATGTTAAGCAAATTGTGCACTTAAAATTCAAAACCTAACAACTAGGTAGCACTAGCTTCAAATGAAATCTCTAATCAAAACAGAAAATTTGAGCTATTTTAATCTACAAACACATACTACTGGAAATGTGAACAAGTGTTACACAAGGACGCGTTCCCCAAGGTCAGGGGCACACCCCCCTCGCTCCCCGCACCTCAAGGACTTGGGCGCTCCTGGAAAAACGTTTCTCCTCGTCCGCAATTTGGTGAAACCTGAGGAAACACAGAGGGGAGCTCGTCCCCCTATTTTGAAGCACGCACCGATGAAGGGGGGTGAAGCCTAGCCTCCTAGGTGCTCCTTCCCAAAAATGGGGGGCACCTAGACACCAGATAGAGCTCAAAAGAAGCACAAATCAAGGAATAGGCTGTCCTAGAACACTTCTCCTCTTCCTTTGGTCAGTTTTAATTGGGCCAACAAGATTTTTTAAGTTACAATATTACTGCACTTAACATAATTGATTAAAGTTCTAAAATACTATGAAAGGGATTTTTACAAGATTTAGGTGAGAATGATGTAGTTGGTTTAATAGAGGATAACCCTCAAATCTATTTACACATTGATTTTAAATATGTTAAAAAGGGTGTTCACCCGTTTTATATTACTTTGTGGATTAATAGTTCACTCTTGCATAATTGTATGTCGAATTTCAAAGCCATGTGATGCCCTCCATAATCATGAAGAAACAGGATCCTCAGGTCACATTTTCCCATTAGAACATCTATGCCATGGATTCACACTATGTTAAAGTGTGTGGAACCATTGAAGAATTAGAATTAAGTTTTGCTACTTTTCTAAAAATATTCATGGTTATGGATCTTATGGTTGCTAATGTACCATTGGCATGGGGCATATTATTGTCACGTGAATGGGGCTGCTATGGTGGGTGGATCCATATGGGCATATCTTATGTTGTGATCACTTTTCCTAATCCTCAACTAGTGAGGCTTTACAGGAAGCAGTTTAAAACAGTGTTGCAAACATCAGCCGATTTTTTCCCAATTTATCCCGAGATTTAAAATTTTGAAAAAAATAAATATTTTTCTATTTTGTAAATTTGCCAATTTATTGTCGATGTGCTGCCGAGATATTCCGAAACAATGTTTCCTGGACTTGCCGATTTTTTCACTGTGCCGATGTTTGCAAAACTGGTTTAAACTGTATTTACATGGGATAAATTGTTATTGCTAGGATTTATAATTTTTATGGCCCCAACGTCGCCCCATCCCCCAAGAATTTCCCTGAAATTTGGGGGTGGTCTCCACACGTCCCCAATGTGCATTTCCCCACTCCTGCATCTCAAAAACTTGGTGGAACATTGAAAAATACTAACTCAACTGCACAGCATAGCTCTAAACTGGAATGAATTGTTTAACACCTCACCTTTGCCCATCTTTCATAGACTAAGAAAACAGAGAGGCTTGGAATAGAACCCTAATCCTATATCTGCCTAGAATAGTGCAACTTCCTGCATGAGCCAACGGCCTAGAGAAATGTGCCCACAAGAAGAGATTGCTCATGCTTGCAAGCATGTGCCCATCCTAGGACAGTGCACCCTTATATAAAACTGGAAGCTGCTCAAGCTCATGCACTTTAGCTCAAAACAGAACTATCACTTATTTTTGGAAAAACAAACTCCCAAAATAGACAAGTATCTATTCTAAAAACTGAACTGCTAAATCTGGAATGGTCATACTAAAACTAGAAAAAAGATAAATCTGGCACATGCATGCCTCCCACTGCTGCTGCAAAAGAGAAATTTGTTGCAGAACAGAACACAGAACACTGCTGCAGAGCAGACTGCTGATAATTCTCTAGTGCCATGCCAATGCCGCTCTTTGACTGTGCCTTCAAGCCAACTTCACATAGACCAAGTCTGCTGCAGGGTACACAATTCTCTGCTGAGTGGAAACTGTAATGTAGTATTGTGCTGCTGAAGGATGAACACCTTTAGAGCAACATTTGAGAGCAAGAAAGGACATGGTCATATTAAAAGGCTTCTGCTCAGTCCAAGGGCCTTGTGATTTGATAGAGCTATTATTAAAGAGTTGCAGTCACTCATTGCAATGGATGAGTAAAAGATGAGTCACCAAAAATGAATTATGCTTTGCATGGTCCTATTGAAGAGACTGGATAAAAAAATTATAATACTTGGGGACTCTCTTATAATTCTTAGGCATGTAAGGAAGAAGACTGTCAAGGAGGGAACTACTCTGCGCATAACTTATGAGAGAATCATCAAGAATCTCAAGCAGATAAAAGAGGTCAATCTTATGCATGTTATAAGGGTATAACATTCCTGTTGCAGATCAACTTGCTAATGAAGTGATCAAATTGGATAAGGGGATCTTTGTTCAAAATGGGGCCCTTCCTGAGCATCAGGGGCTTCCCTATAATTATTTGCATGGAAGCATATATGCGTGAAGTGATCAAATTGAATAAGGGGGTCTTTGATCAAAATGGGGGCCTTCCTGAGCATTGGTGGCTCCCCTAGAATTATTTGCATGGAAGCATATATGAAAGATCATTCATTTAACTCATTGTTGGAATATGGAACCAGAGGCATGCATCATGCTTGGCACACCTGTCATCTCCTTCGTACGAGACGCCATGCTCTATTTATGTCAAGTGAGGGAACCATAACACTCCCTTGTGGTCTTGGCCCCCTCATCATTTCCTTCCTCCCTTCGTTTGCTGTCTTCTTTATGGCATTGTATTCACTTTCACTCAATTCTGGCGGGATATCTCTGGTGGTAGATGCCAAGGGTGAGGATGGTTTTGATGAAGAGTAATGCTTTGCAGCAGGAAGGCATGGCATGGAAGGTGCTCACCAGAATTTATTCGCAGCAAAGAGAGGTAACAACCCTGCCTGTGGTCTCTTTTGTCTGTCTTCCCAATGGGATAGGAGCAGAGGTTTAATGTTATGCTTCGACAGAGATGGGGAGGCTGTAACTCCCCATTTGTACAGTTCTCTGTTATCATTTATGTGATTTTAATTCTGTGTTGGGTAAAAATTGTCTCGGTGGGTTGAGTGATTTCTGACTCTCGAGATCTTCTCTGAGTGTTGGTATACAGTTCTCTGTTATGTGATTTTAATCCTGTGTTGGGTAAAAATTGTCTCAGTGGGGTGAGTGATTTCTAACTGTCAAGATCTTCTCTGTGTGTTGGTATGGCCAGCCCCTCAAACTGGGGAACAGTTGGGAGGGATGGAGGAAATGAAGGGATCAACTGACAGCCTCACCTCCCATTTCATTCAGCAGGATGTAAGGCAGGATGAGTTAGAAGGTTGAGAAGGAGCAGAGAAGAAAAAATAGACAAGTTGGCCAGTAATTCCAAGGTGCACTTCAATATAATCCTGGGATTAACTCAAGGTGTACAGTCTCAGATTGGTCACTCTGTTCGTTCGAAGATGATGGAAGAGAACACCATACAGCAAACATCAATGGCAATCATGGAAGTGCTGAGTGCACAGGGACCTGTTAAAGACAAGCAGCAGACGAAAAAAGGCCATAGTGGCCATGTATTCTCTTAGCTTCTTAGGTCTTTATGTATTTCACTTGCACTGTTTTGTTAAGCCAGTTTATTCAACAGTATAGCTATAAATACTTTGTGAATGCAGTAAATACAGTACAGTATATGTATGCTAAGGATAAAATTTTGTGGTGTTGCTCTACAGAAGATATAGCATTTTGGCTACCGACTTTGGACTGTATCATTTTGGCTGTTATTCTTCAGCCCTTTAATACAAAAATATTTACCCATTCTGATTAAAAAAGATATTTCAATTAATGTCAGAAATAACAATATATAATTGGGAAAAAGAAACCCAACATGTCAAAACAGACTTAAATATACATGCAGTTACATTTTCATAAGAATATCAATATAGCATGGTAATGGCATAGAGAAGAAATACAGCAGAATCTTCAAAAGAAATCTATGTGAGTTAATTTAGAGAATACCTCCACTGCTTTGGGATGATGCCAGATGGGAATTTAGCTCAGCCAATGACTGCAGAAATAAGTTGTAAAAGTAAAATATATATCTTTCAGTACCAGCTAATTTTCCTTTCCAAAAAATAATATTCATAAACTAACATAAAATTAAAACATCTAAATACATCACATGCTATAATAATGCTGCAGAACCTTAATACCAAGATGATAAAATTATCAAGGCAAAGGAACAATATCTGAAGAGTACCTCCCGCAATGCATTTTTACGATCTTCCATTGGGTACACATCCACCAAACCATATGATGTATCACATAGGGATTGAACAAAATCCAAAGACACGTGGTAAGTCCCTTTTCGAATTTGAGATGTGATTGGCAAAGGTGGCTTAGCAGATGACCTATCACTCCGCTGCCTTGGAGATCCTGGCCGTTTCTACACCAATATCAAAAAAATCACTCCTTAAAATATATAAAGACAGGCATACAAGCAAATTATAAGCTACATTATTCCTACAAGCTGACAGCTTCAGAGACAACATCAAACTGAAAATAATCTCACAACAATATTTGAGAATCTCAAAATATGCAAAAACAAAGAGGATACTACTTACTAGACTTTCATAGTCACAGCCAAAATATTAGTACAATATAAGCAAATCATATACAAATATCCAGTATATCATTTCAGAAAACATAAATTAACAGATTCCATGGACAAAAATATGTACATACAC
>LPNX010820415.1:205778-239590 GCA_001517045.1 Pseudotsuga menziesii | reverse complement strand
AAAACTAATGCACTGCCATTTTTAATTGCAAAAGAGCCAATTTTTCAAAAATTGAGACAACCGAGAGATAACCCAAGGTTATTAGCGACTTCAATCTCCACGCTGCTTCATGCATAAAAGTTTCTCTCTTGCACCCATACCCACAAGCATATGTGTGCATGCACAAATACATATACATGATTATATGTGAGTATACTGCATGCATGCATCCAAATGTTTGTAATTTGAGTTCAAAAATAAACATATACACTAATCATATACATATAGATGGGTAAAGGAGGTGATAGGTCGAGCTTTTCACTGAAAACATTGTTTGGCATGACCTATTTTGTATTTTCTGTTAAATCTGTGAATATGTGCCTTTGCTGCTGTGCTCTCTTTGGACCTAGTCCTCACTTTCAAAAATACCAAGTTGGCCTCTGGATTTGCAGCAGAAAACAATGATAAATTTGTGCCAAATCTCCCATCACAAATTTAGAACAAGGTACCAAAACCAAGCATATTCATAGCAACTACCTATGAAAGGTCTTCCTAGAAACTTATCCCTCCAATGCATTGAAAAACACAGATCCAGATGGTGCCTATGTCATAAGGAAATTGCAAAATTAAATAGCTAGTGGATCTTATGTTAAATTATTCAAATTTTCAATAGCCTGCATCATTGGAAAACAGGCATAGCTTCATATTACATAATAAAGGTGAAAGAGTTCAAAAACTATAGACAAAAGGCAACCACAAACTAAGCATACTCCAAAAGGTGAAAAAGATGAAGGAATCGCATTTAGACTAACCTCCCTCTGCCGCTTTAGACTAAATAATTCAGAATCTTCAACAGATCGATCACGATCCCTAAATAATCTCTTGAAAAAATTCTCAGTGCCAGGACTGCTTTCAGGAGTACTTAAGGAACAATTCTCCATGGAAGTCGACAAGGTCTTCTCATCTTCGGGGTGAATCCTGAATATCCTCCGAAACGACAAGAAATCAGAACCCTCATCCTCATCACAGCTGGCATTGCCCTTATCATCATCCTCAGCCTTATCCTGCCCATCTCTCTTTTCACGGTCCTCGCTCTTCTCCCTGAAAAGCCTGCGAAAAAATCCATCTTTTTCATCTTCTTCCCCTGATTTGGCCCCAACCTTTTCTTCTGCATCGCCTCTGTCCCGAAACAATCGCCTGAAGAATCCTTCAGAATTTGCCAGTTCTTCGCTGCGAACTACTTTTTCATCCTCTTCTTTGTTGTCCCTTAGTAACCTCCGAAAAAAGCTTTCCTGGTCAGCCTCCTTTGCTGATTCTTTTGTTTTGTCCTGTTCTTCATCCTCCTTGTCAATGAATTTTCTGAACAGTGCATCCCTCACCTTTGGTCCAGGCATGAGTTTCTTGAAAACTTTCAATGATGAGTCGGATTCATCTGTAGCGATTTTGTTTTCCTCCTGAGTGTTACTATTTGTAGCAGCAATAGGAGATGCGAGTGGCTGAGATTTATGAGGTGGCGAAGTAAGAGACAGAAGCCGTTGCTTTGAAGAAAATAGCTTATTCAATACACGATTCCGGCTCCCAGGACTAGGCAGATTATTCTGAGGCCTGACCAAGGGCGGCCACTCCCCCATCAAAGTGGCAGCCATCTGACATTTTTCCTGGATTCTGCTGATCCCCTCATTGTCCTCTGAATCCTCGGCCTCTGCCATAAGAAACCAGTGTACTTTAAGCGCAATCCTAAGAGACTTAGTGCACATGTCGATAACAAACTTGTCGAGCGAAGGACTAGGCTTGTGCACGAGCATGTAACAAATCTGAAAAAGGTAGCTCTCGATCCCGGAGTGCGGCAACGTATACATTCTGTTGCAAAGATAGTCTCTGACTCCTGGATGCTCATGTTTGTACAAATAGCTTACTGCAATCCACTCGCAGAAAAATGCCGAATCAAAGAACCGGATGAGCCACCCGTTATCCCCTGTCCCGTTCGCATTCCGTGTAATGTCGCGGGGAAAATCTTCTGATTCTGCCCTCGCTAATCCGAGAAGCCGCACCATGATAGAACTATTTCGTTCCCTCCTCTCCCTTTCAAGCCTCTTTGACGAAAGGATCTAAATGAGCCGCGGCCTCTTGGACAACGGTAATGCTGCCCCCTTCTCTATCCACTCCCACCATGTCCATCTATACAGCAACCCTACTCTGAAATTTTCCTGATTCTCTGTAAAATCTTCGGCATCACGTCAAGCTAACTGTATAACCCTAGATTCAAATTACAAACCCCGGGTATTCGAGCCAAATTCGTCGACACACGATTTTAGTAATTGGACTTAGAATGAAACGCTGACTGATCTGGTGATTCCTCGATTTCCTAAATCTTCTCCGTCGAATCGTCTGATTTAACCATTATTTTCCTCTAATCTACGCCAATTTTGAGATAATACTCTGTACTACAAATTATATATAGCAGGGCCTTAATCCGGGCAAATTTCTCCGGAGACGTCACCTTATATATTACTCAATGCCGATCAAATTCTTCAACAATAGACTAGGCAAAATCCTGCCAGGAAAGACTCAATCCCCGCTAACTGCATGAAAATTTATCCTTGTTTCGGACAAATTTGACAACATGACCAAATCTGCAAGAACATGCACAGAAAAAAGCACTAACCTTTTGCCAAATTTGTCGAAGAACAGAGCATGTCCACCAAATTCTTCCGAAAAACAGACTAAATCGGCGACATCAAAAGAGTATGAACACCTACCAAATTCGTGCGTAAGTGATGGATTCAATCTCCGCCAAATTTGTCAGAGTGAGCCTGCATCTGCATCTATATCTGCCCCAAATTTGTCAAAAGGCGCGGTGATCTGAAGTTTCGAATCGCATGGGATGCCGAAGATGACAAGCCGTTCAAAGATCGATCACAAACAAATAATCGCCACGCCAATCAAGGATGAGAACAAGGGAGCAGGGTTTGTCGTCCCTCCTCCACAAACCGAGCTCGTTCTAATTTTTCTTTTTTATTCCATTTCATAAACTTACACTCGTCTCTCTTCGGAAGCATGAATTTCGTTATTAATCTTAAACATGATAATAATAATAATTCCTCTTTCGCACTCCGGCGGAATTAAAAACTAATTAAATTGCCAATTAGCATCATTATCATCATACTAAATACAGGGGGTGAATCTCTCGCCCTGCCACGTAATTTTCGCCGCGGTAAAATATATTTAAATTCTATTTATTCTGAATGTTATAAAGAAGGAAAACTTTCTCCCAACTAATTCTTTCATAAACGCTCGTTCCTGGTTTGTCAACTACCTAGCCCTGCTCCCGTGGTTTGAACACGCTGGCTCTGCCCTGCCACGTGTCTGTACAACGAGTCATTGGAGCCTCGTAATCCGCCTCGATTGATGCTAACTGTCTGCCACGTTGTCTCCCACAAGAGTACATGATGGGTTGGGGCTTTTACTCCTTGGACGCCAACGCCTTTGCTAATGTCATTGCGCGAATATAATCATATTTTCTTGGTTTCCAAGAGAGAGCATGTGGGGAGTGGTGTCCTCTTCGCGTACAAGGAAGCCATATAGTTTGTAATGGGCATAATGTCCTAATGTAGGTAGAAAAGCTGCTGTCATTTTGCAACCAAACGCTCAACAAGGGAAATCTGACACCCAAGAGATTCCTGCCTACATTTATGTAGCTTGTTGAGGTGAGAATATGAAAAGAGAGAAGCTTTTTGGGGGTGAGAATATGAGAAGAGAGAAGGGGTGTGTTTCAAGCCAAAGTTCATCGATGGTATGGAGTAATTTTTAAGAGTTGATTATTAGTGTATGGAGTAATTTTTAAGATGGATTATTATATATAATAATCAATATATATATATTTATATTTATTTATTGATTATTATATATATATATATAATTTGAGGAGAATTCGATTATTCTTCTTTCTTTACCAAATATATGTTTTTGTTTTTTCTATTAATTCATAAATTTTCACAATTAAGAAATTATTTAAATTTATTGAATTGTAATTAGAATAAAAGTTTTGATAAAAACTAATTTTATTATTTATCTTTTTCAGATGTAAGGAAATACGTTAACAGCCCAAGACCATGTTAGATGACTGCTAATACGTAATACGTTATTTCAGGTGGCTAATACATTATTTCAGGTGGCATGGTTTTCCTTGAATAACAGTGATTAGTCAACCCGCATTTACAGATAACAACTAGTGATGGTTGTCTTCAGTGGGAGTTTGACTATTGAGTTATGATAAGCTTTGTCACACTCGAAAAAGAAAGAGAAAAAATGTCATTCACTAAATTCTATAAATGTGAAAAGATTGAAAAAATAAAGGAACATTTGAATTTTTTATTGATTATATAAATATTTCCCTGTGTGGGTCGATTCACCTAATCACAAGTACTTTCCATGATTCATGGATGGTAAATTAAGTAAATTCATCGGCCTTGATTACAAAGCCTAACCCCAAGGGGATCAAGACAGTTGAATGCATGGCCTCCCTGACTTTGGGGGAAGAGTTCTCATGTATGGCTCATGACCGCTTGAGCTAGTCCTTGGGGCTAGAGAGCACGTATGCTACGACCAATACTTGTTTTAATTAATTTTTGATGCTTTAAAACCCCATGTTGTAACACACCTACTTGCAAATAGGTTTTAATGCTCTACGAACAAAACTTACCTCCACTACCTTCGAGAAGCTTATTTGGTCTATTATTTATGTTATAATGGAGAAAAATGCACTCATTGAAAATCATTCCTTCGATGTACCAATTTTTGGAAGGATATGGAAATGTGGTGAAAAGGTCAAAGTGGATGCCAAAGCAACCTGGAATATTGCCTTTTCTAGTATTGCATCAAACCCATGATTAGCTATGGATTCTTATCAAATGTTCAAGTTCAACAATAGTGTTTCATGTCGTTGCACTATAAGGAATTGTATTTGTATCTTCACAAGTTGTAATGACAATCAACAAGACTCGATCTTAAATCCATGACTCATGGCTTATGGGTAGAGGAAGTTTTCATGGGATTTACATGGTGGCAAATTAAAGGTTTCTTTATGGATTCCATGATGCGAGGTTGAAGAAAAAGAACCTTCTAACTAATAATCTTTGTGCTCATAGATATATACTTTACATCGTGATAGTTGTGTCGTATGTTGGTTTCAATTGTTTGTGAGCGTTTAAATTGCTTATGTGCTTTTATATTATGGCAAAGGATGCGTTATCCAAGGTTTTGGTCTATTCTCGTGATTATAATGCTTTGAAGAACTTGAGAAAGATTAATCCAACCATGCAAACTCATTTGAATAGGGTTTATTTATCACTCTGTTTTGCCCTCGTAACAACAACCTTAAAGGTTTATTTGCATCCTCTATGGAACATCGACGATTTCCACATGGTGCCTACTTGCACTAGCTATGTGATTTCACTCTTCTCCATTCCTCCATGTGCATATAATGAGGTAAGCCCATTCATTGTTGACTTCTTTGATTATTTCTTTGCTTAGGGAATTTATTGATCGGTACTAACTTTTAATGGCAAATAATTAGTGTTTCTTTTAGGGTAAGAGGGATAGTGTAATGTATCGATTTGTAACCCTTTGAACATCTTCGACCTAATTATGTATATGTTTAAAATGTTGATGTTCCCGTGGTTAAAAAAGGTGTCTTATATAAATTCCTAGTGCAATGCTCAAGGCCAAGGCCCAACTAGTAAATGTCTATAAGTATTTTTGATGATTATGTTTTTTAAAATTAAAAATAAAGGTCCAAGGCAAGCTGACTAAGAATGAGCATCTAAAGGGGCCATGGTACCAGAAGAAGGGAAAGGTGAGGGGTCCAATGTAACATTTATATGCCTAGATATTTATGTCACTTATGCCTGATTGTTGAACCCATCTTGCCATTACCCTACAACTTCAAGTAAAAAGGGTCAAATTGGGACTATATTGTCACCTTTCACTCATGCCAGTAGATGAAATTCAAATAGGAGAGGAAATTTGATTCCAACTCTTTTTTAACACTTTGGAGAGGATAAAGGAGTTTTACATTGGAAAAATGAAGTTCCCGTGTCATTTGACTAAATAGCCCGTGAAAGAAAGCCATGAGAGCACAATAAAGAATGTGAGAAAGGATTTGAAGCCATATAGAGAAAGAGGAAGGAATTGATATACAACAACAAAAATATGACTAAGTATAAATACACCCTTAGACTTTGTGGTCACAAAATGCCCAAGAATCAATATATATTATGCTAGAGTTAAGTTTGAAATAAACATCAGTTGGACTTTTAATGCACACACTAAAGAGCACTAGAGGGAAGAGATTCCAAGGTGCTATTTAGTAGATAAGGAAGTACCCCCCTTTTGTTGTGTGGGGAAGGCATTGTGAGTGTCGCAAATCATTCTAATTAAAGAATTGAGTAGTGGGTTGCTTGGTTGATCTTTTATTGCTTTTGGGATGGGGAGATTCACCTAAGAGTTTGGCATTTGTATTTGTCAACTTGGTGGTCTCGTATGGATGCTTGGGGGTGGCATCCACAAAGGACTAGCTACTCTTGGGTGAAAAAATGCTCTATCTCAATTAGTTGCTTAATATTCAACAATTGGAAAAGACAAGTTTTCCTTCATTGCTCTAATATTGTGTACCATGTGTTTTAAATTATAAATTAGTGTTGTCTATAAATAAATGCAATAGAGCCATATAAATTGTTGGTTTACTAGCAAGAATGTTAATAAAGTTATGATCATCTATAAGAATTTACAGGCTTCACTCTATGATTGAATTATTAAATTGATATGGATATTTTGATGACATTTGGAACAATCTCCTACACATTAAACTTCATTGATTTATTGCATTCTATCGATAGTTTCTAGCTACCTGAATTCTAAGTTTTATGGGTGTATTTGTAGTTATGATTGATTTATACTATGGTAATCTATCCTAATTGATATTGTTGTGCATAAACCATGGATGTAATGTGGATACTCAAAAAAATCTCCTTTGGAGACGGTTCAATCCAATTTAGTCTATCAATGGTTGTATCACACAAACATATTCATTTCTTCCTAAACATGTACATACTCATTTGTTTGCTATGAGCTTTAAGAGAACCATCAAGCACTCCTTCCATCATGATGGACATGAACATTCCCTCTTTTAGGGACCAAGTTTAGACATTTTAAATTCCCTAAATTCACCATTGTTGGCTTAATTGCTTGGAGTCTCAGGCATGTGCAATTTGGAACATTTGTCAATTTTGTGTCTCTTCCTTCTACCATGTGCACTATTGTCTTTCATGTTTAGGATATCAAGTCTATGCCTACATTCTCTACCACGTATCTCCTTGTAGCTAGCTTACGAAAAAGAACTTGTTTGATCTTTGTACTAAGTACTATATGTTGAAGTAGTGCTTGTTATTCCAATTTATCCTCCATTGGTATAGATGGTGTATTATCACCCCAATATTACTAGGACAAGCAATCATAGTCTGGGAGATGTGTTCATAGAGGATATGCACAAGTGTTTTGAATCCATAAATCACCCAATTATTTTCATACTTTTATAAAATAGATTTGGACGTGAATACATGCTTTTGAAAGTAATAAAATAATTTTTTGTTTGTGAAGGAATATAACTCTCTCTATAGATAATAATGGTTGTACATGCACATTTTTGTTTTCCTTCGCATGGTATAATTCCATGAGGTGGGTTGTCTATAATTCACTCCATGACTACAAAGAGACCCAAAGATGGTCATATGCATTGTGTTGCACCAAATTCATGCAATCTAATGGATTGTTTAACATCTCCATGTGTTTCCAAAGTTGGGATTTTTTTTTCTAAGGAATGCTTGACTTCATGTAACTTTGGAGTTGAGAAGATGGTGTGGGTATACCCCATGAGCTATTTTTTAGGGTCAAGGATACATCATCATAAGTCTAGAAGGAGGGAAATCCAAGTGGGTAGGTGAAATAGATTTTGAACAATGCAACTAGTTTGTATCCACTATATCTAGCAAGAGGGAGGCTTATAGCTTGTATCAAGCCGTGAATTTTTGCATGTTTTGTGAATAATGGTCCTACTTCTTAAAATTTATCTTTGGAGACATCATGTTGATTACGGGCTTGACACTATAACTTTGATATTTAGTGGATGTGTTTTTTTATTATCATTCTTTATTATTGTCTTACATTGCCTTTTAGAAGCATTGTGTGTTTAGTGATTGACATTACTCGTTCATCATAACAATGCTAAGTTGTTCTTCTAAGAAGAGCAATGGTACTTGTATCTTAATAGTTAGCTAATGTATTGAATTACTTGTAATCATTATAATCCTAAGTTGACCTTTGGAGAAGTCCCATGTATATGTATTTTAACCATTGTTTGATGGATGACATATATTCTCCATCACTGTAGTTCAAAATGTCCAATGGATATGAGCAATAGTTTGTTGTGGTGTACAATATGAATTTTGAGATGCATTGGCAACTGCATGCTCATAATTGCATTGCGTATTTGCCTTAAATATTGTGGTTGAATATAAATTACTTGGTGTTTAATAGAACTAGGCCAATAGGCCCTATTTTGGTGATTAGTATAAGAGGTGTGTTGTAATATTGTATCACTCAAAGCCTTAAATAATAACATGAAACCCTTAATAGTTTTGAGGCTATAAGAATATGGCTAGCTTTTGTGTTTATTAACAAGGTCTTTGTATGCAATTTGGATGAGCCAAATTATATATTTTCAAGAGCAAGCATGAACAAAGTTGTTGACAGAAAGAAGAGACATATACAAAGTTTTCAATAATAATAACATGACCACATGTACATGTGAATCACAACCCAACCAACTTATAATTCATCCTCCAAAGTTTATATTTTAGGTCAAATTGTCCCACATGAGTTTAAGTTGCATTTTTGCATTTTGTCTTTCTTGTAACAAGGGAAACAAGAACAAGTTATGTTATTCGATACCGACTTGCCTTTTTCCACAGTTTCTTGAGCTACATTGATGTATACTAGTGCACATTTGCTTGATTTTGTTCTTATAATGCCTTCTTATATGGTGTGCCTATAACAATGGTTTGTGTAGGGGTGTATAGTATTTTCAGAGTTCACAAGTGCAAGTATTTGATTTTAATACTTCCATTGGACTCTCAATTCAATGGGCATTTGGGACATGAGGAGAATTAGTTTTCAAATATATTTGGTCTTTTCGTAGATTCAATGGAGAATTTTTAATAAATGCCTTGCCTTAAGGATCCCCAAAACATACATAAGCAATCTAACTCATTAGTTGGCCCATCTCTTGAACCTAACTTGGAGGTCATCTAATCAAGCATAGTTTGAATAACAAAGAGCAAGATAATCAAAGAAAATGATATGTTAGATACTTGTTTGATCCTTTTCATAGTATCTATTGGAACTCTTTCTAGACACAATATACACACAACATGTTATGCAATGTCTCAATCAAAGAAGGCCGAGTATTATTATCTCATTGGTGCCATTGGCTCTAATTGTAATTTGTACGAGTTATCTCATTAGTGGAATCTTTTGAACATACAATTGTTGACACCCCCTTGACCAAGCATCAATTTATTGTTTATTTATATTATCAAAAAGTGACCTACACTCTATTTGGCGAGACCTTAATGTTATCATATTTGTATGGTTATTACACGTTGTTTATGCAATTTTTGGGTTCTCTTTGTTCATTCTTGGTCCATGATCATTTAGGAACAACCACGTCGTCATGGAGTGCAAACCTCTACAGCACATAGAATGGAAGTTGGGACTTGAAAAATGCATTGAGGCATTTGAAATCACATCTAGAAGGCATCATCGAGCCATTGCGTCAAAATTATTATAGCGTTTCATTATTGGAAACCATAATGGATGGTATGGAGGGAAATAATAGAGAACATGGGGATAAGTGGACAAGTTGGTCGTGGTTGTAACATAGTTATGTTCTTTGTTGGTTCAGGGCAGTCAACTTCAACACAAATCCATTTATGCATCAAAGGATCCAAAGGATGGTTATGTGCTCCAGACAATAATAGAGATTATAAAGCTAAAGAATTCTAGGCGAGGTGGTTTGTAATACCCCAGATGTTAAGCCCTGGACTTATGATCCTTAATGTGATTAATGTTCTTTTTCATTATGGACTTATGATATTTTATATGATTGTGGACTTATGCTCCTTTGCATGATTAATTTGATTAAGGACTTATTATTAATGTTTGATAACATGACTTTGGACTTTGGCACTATTATTAATGTTAATGTTAATACTAGCTTCTTTGTTATCTTTGAATGTTGTTACTATTGATTAAATAAACAACTGGCTTATCAAAGGAAACTAAAAGAGTATGGGGGACCATGGATTCCACAAAGTGAGGGGGGATGGGGACATCCCTAGCACCTTATAACTTGTTGTTGGATTAAGTTTGTTAATCCCAATTCATATTTGCAGCTTGGTGAGATTAATAATATTGATCACCCAAACCTTGTACAACAAACCCTAATCTCAATAATTATGGACTATGGAGCTAATATTGCATATTTTGCACACCTTAGCAAGACCCTCTTGCCTAGGGAAGCCTCCTTGGGAAAATATTCCCTCACATTTATGTGTTTATGGTCATTTATGAGCCCTTTTCCTAGTTTTTAGGGGTTGTAAGCTATTTTCAAGCTTCCACTCTTACACCATGCATTGGTGATCCTTTTTTTATGCTTCCATAATATTTATGACCCTATTGTATGCCCTCTCTCATTTATTTCACCCTCCTTGATGTTTTGTAAACCCCCTTATGCATTAGTGTGCCTCCATGTGCTCTTCATGGCTCCACTCCTTAGTTTTTGTTAACTCCTCCTCATGGTGCTAATTCGAGAAAGGGAATCTTTTCACTAAGCCACCACTCCACTAATTCAAGATAAGTATCCATGATGAAGCTGAAACCTTACCTCTCTCTTATTTGAGTTGATCCCTTTGGGTTAGAGTTGGCCTCCTTATGCTATAAAGTCATATGCCCTCTCCTTGTTGAAGTCAATCTTGAGCTTTGGACCTGGTGACTTATGCCATCTAACCGTGTTGGGAATGTTGATATTATTAGGAGTGTGCTGAGACTTAGAGTGAGTCTATTTGTTTCCCTTTGCTTCCATTATATCACTCTACTAGTCCAGGTTCTCACACAGGAAGCGAGGAAATGGGAATGGCGAGCTATGTCACATCCCATAGGCAATGGAGACGAATAGGAAAGTAGTAGTGGGAATCATTATGGTTCTCGGAAGAGGTAGTTTTGAGAGTAGTGAGACTAAGTGAGCCTCTACCTATGGATCCATGGTCTTAGCTCGGGGATGACATGTTAAAGCGAGGAAGGCTTGACGGTGTCTACGGCTGGGAGGAAAGTTGTCCTGCTGCAACCAGTTGCACATATTTTGAGATAAGTATTTTTCGTATGTAATGTTTTCATTACATTATTTTATTTGGTATATGTCCAGTGATGGTTGATTTGTTGTTCAATTTTTCATGTATTGAATGTAAGGATATGCATGGAGGAAGGATAAATCTCATATAATATGGAGTTGAGTTTCTATTCTTGTTACCGTCTTTCTATTCTTCTTCTTCTTAACTAGAAATTGTAATTTTGGCTCTATTGTATTGAGAGGGGCGCAATCATATGATATGGTTCGACCATCTATGCTCATTTTTGTGTTGCGAGACATGTTCCATTACGTCTTGAGCAGTGTTTCTAGTGAACAACACCTTTCATTTCATTGAAAAAGTTGTTCGAATGACCAAGATATGTTTGTTTTGGTCCGACAGTTTTATGGTGCCAAGATGAGCGCACCTCTTATTTGATTGTAAATCATTTGTTTACATATTTGTTCTTAGTTTCAAATCTGAGGATGAGTGATGTATTCTATATGTAAAAGTAATCGATGGCTGGAGGGTGGCAGCCATACGATCTGATTTTTATTAGTGAGAGATGATTGTAGGGGACAATCGTTTGGAGCTAATTTTGAGGGTCGTAGTTGCAGCCAATGTTATTTGTTTGCTATGGTTTTAGTGTGGCTATAGATTGCAGCCTATGGATGTTCCAAGATATGTGGTTTTCCTTATTTTTTATCCTCACTAACAACACACACATAACAACACCAAAAACATAGAATAATTTGCAAATAATCAATGACATCAATACTTGATTATTTATAAACTATGTTAACAAACAAAACAAAAGTTCATAAATCAGCTATTCACAACGAATATGATGTTTATCATGTATTATTAATGTTTTTGTTTCAACTATGACCCTTAGCTTGCACTTTGGAAATTATTAACTGAGTGTCGCAAATAATTATTTAATTAAGTGGCATAATTAAATAATTAAGTGTCCCAACTTTAGTTATAATTCAATCTCTAGAGTTAAAAGTTTTAATTTATTTGGTGAATGGTTAGTTAGCTCAATAGTAATTTTTCTATATATGTTGTAATTAAACTTAAGTTAGTCTTAATTTTAGCACCTTTGGCCTTATCTCAAGGTTCGGGGACATCACAAGTGGTTTCAGAGCTTAAGGTTTCAACATTGCGGTTGTTGGGCCTTTTGCGAAGTTTCAAGTCACTTTGTATGCATTTGCATTAGATAACTTGGATGCATGCACCTTAATATAGTTTCACATGCGAGTTAGTTAATTAAACTATTAGAGTGGGATGGTTATGGACTTGAAGTTCATCTAGAAAATAGAAATCTTGGAAGGATTTCTACCCCCCCTTTTCCAATTAGGTAGATTGTAACTTAGAAATGTTGGCTAGTTACTTTATAAACAAGAAGAAAAGTAGTTTTTAATGATAACGAACTTATACTAATGTGTAGTTTACTAACATAATGTTGATAATGGACACATTATAGTTCTGTTGAGGCCCCGAAATTCGCAGGCAGCAACAGTAAGGGATTCTCCCCAATCAACGTTCCCAACTAGCCCGTTGACTGTTTGATATAGGGAATCCATCCGGTTTGCGGTCTGGCTACTGTAGGTCAAAGTAACAAAAAACAGAGGCTTTAACGGTTGCGGCCCAGTCCACCGTGTATTTTTGGTATTTTTGACTTAATGTATGATATGCAAGTGCTTAATTAACCATGCAAGGTGATAAGATGCAAGGAGCAGTCACAATGTGATGCGCAGGTTCTTACCTCTCGTCTTAGACTCACTAGCATCTAAATCACATACAACAAGAAAATAAACTAGCTACCTAAACTATCCCTAGGGAGCAGGATTGTCATTTGTAAGTGAGTAATACATTGTGTACATGCATTATGAAGAGTTACAGTTAGCTGACACTTCTTTCAAGACACACGAACAATTACAGATATTTAAACAACCAGATAGCCGATTATTTTATGAACAACATTTATTACTCACAGTGGAAAAACATCCCAAAAGATACTTACGAACATTCAACAATAACATAGGTTCAGGAAGTTAAATACTCTCACAGTAAATGAAACACAACTGAAAACGAAATAGTTCCTCTTCAACCTTATTCATTTAGTTGCATTGATACATTCCACATTTCGCTCTCTCTAGCAGGCAAAAGTTTCACTTTCTGACTGTAAAACGAAGTAGTTCCTCTTACAAGCAAGAGTTTACAATTTTTTCCAGGGAAAAAGCCCCTTCTCAGTTCTACTTTCAAATATTTAAACTACAACTGCAGACCGCTTGGGATGCCTCCCAAACGCCCGACCCTTCAGTTCCTTAACGCTTCATATTCCTCTATCTCGTATGCTCATGATTGGCTGAATAACTGGCAAAATTTTCAGAGCTGCTCCTCTATCACCGTTCATTTTGTCCTTTTCTTGTGATCCGGCTAGTTTCAACCTTGCTTCTACCAAACTGTTCATCTTCCTCCATGCCACGGTAGTTTGACCAATCTCCCGAACCAACCTGCAACCAATCGACAAGCATCATTCATTGGAATGGCGTTTCAAAACACAGCATCAGATTCTACCGATTGAGCGACTATTCCACAAGAAAACGGCCCGTTGCACCATAGCGGAAGTCGGAAGGATACTAACGACGGAAGTCAAAGGCTTCGACCAGCCACAACGATGGAAGAGGAAAAGCTACAAGTACTCGACGGCGGGTGGGAAAACCTTGAATCGAAAATCGGACGGCTTTCCCTTTCGGAAGCTCAATGACTTTGAGAGCCGCAATGGCGGAAGGGGAGGCTGAAGACACGCGACGCGGGCGGGAAACTTTAGATCGAAAGTCAGCCAGGTTTAGACATCGGAAGGTGAAAGGCTTTCCCAGCTGCAACGGCGGAAGAGAGAAGGCTTCAGACATATGTCGAAAAAGTTAACGCACATCGGCAGTCAGGGCAATTCCCACTTCGGATGGCAAATCGGATTGGGAGCCGCAATGGCGGACGGGAAAAGGCTATCAGCCTCCGATTTCACATAAAAATGACGCCCTATCATAAGAAAACTTAAGTGTTTAGAAAACTTAAAATCAGCAAAGGTCAAACTGTTTCACCTCAGATATAATGGTTCGTTCGAAGGGCAATTGATCTGACGAGTTTCAAACTAGCAATCCAAATTCAATCCCGTGACCCACAACAAAATCTTAACACAAGCATTCTTTAAAAACAAGTCGCAAATTCGCCTTCAGAATCAACCAAAGTCAGAACGAGACCAAACATTTATGAATTAAACGGAACCAATGCAATTCTAAATGATGAGGAGGGGCCCCAAAATTTAAAACTTTGGGGAGAACAGTTGCAGCTGCAACAATTGGAGATTACCTGGTGAACCTAGATCTCTGGGCGATTAACCTTTGAGTGACAGACTGTTTAACAACACAAGCCTGATATTGAATTCTTTCAGCAATATGGATTTCTCAAATGACAGAAGTGTGTACCCTTAATTCATTGATGACAGTCCAATTAGGGAGAGTGGAAACCAGAATCGTTAAGTCCAGATCACTATGCTGAGGCTAGAGGATGAGTTTCATTATTACCTTTGTCTTCAGGTGGCTAATAGCTTTGGACACCACAGGATTGTAGCATATGGTAAACAGAAATATTCGTTTGTTCCTCATTCCCATGCCATTTTAACACTTTTTCTTGTGCTTTTGGACTTTTGTCCCTTTTCATATGAGTTTGCTTTACATGCCTTTCTTACTGAATTTTACTTAAGGATCCTCTATCCCATAATGTCCTTTTGTATGAGTGGTGTACTTCAAATTTAAGCTCACGGACGGAGAGCATCTTTCAACAATTTAGTACTTATGATTCAGCATCTGCTTTGAAGTATGATGCTTTTCATAGGAGTTCTTGGATTCTTATCTGCCTTTTGGCATTCGTTTCTTGGCATGGGATCATTTGTATTTCATATACTGTTCACCTTGCTCCTTTCCATGGGTCTTCTGCTATCGCTCCTTAGAACAATTTAAATGTGACGTGGATGGAGCCCCAACATAGTGTTCCAGACTCTCTGAATCCGGTTTATTACACAGGGATTAAGCAGGACTTCAATGGACGCGGAATTATTCGAGAAAACGACTAAGCTGGAAGAAAATCTTTAATATAAACAACAACCCATAGTCTGATCACTAAATTGTTTATCACTCCCAAAAATTCTGATGTTCCTCATGCAACCACAGGTTCGTCCCCTTTATTGAAAACAAGAAAAACCAAACTAAAGCAAACTGAAAAACATGACTCAAAAGACTACCAGACGGATTATTTATACACAAGACAAAAGAAATCAAACAACTCAGGAAAATTAAGGCTTGAGAACCAAACCATTTACCGATAGGTTCTCCTCCCACCCCTGTAGATCCTGTAACTTGTAAGTAGAAGGGCCAAGCTTTGCTGCAATTTGGAAAGGGCCTATCCACAACTGCTGGAATTTAGTGTGCTTTCCTTTCTCATCATGGGGGTGATCCCATTTGAGGACTAAGTCCCCTACTTCAAAGTTCTTTGTTCCAGCTTTATGCTTGTCAAACCATCTCTTAACTAACTCTTGTTGTTGCTTAAAGCGTTCTTTAGCTTTAGACCTAGCCTCTTCTGCTTTCAGAAGATTATATATTCTTATTTGTAAAATTTCATCATTCGACCCCCTAGATTCTTGAGCTAGTATGGAAGATGGTAGCATGATATTGGGAGGAAGGATGGCTTCTTTACCATAGACAAGGGTATAAGGTGACACTCCTATTGCAGACTTGGGGGTGACTCTATCGGCCCACAGGGCGTTTGGTAGTGCTGAGTGCCAACTCCTTTGGTTTTATATTACAGTCTTCTTTAAGATTCTAATCAGGTTTTTATTAGAGGATTCAGCTAGGCCATTCCCTTGTGGATAGTAGTTAGCAGAATAATGCAATTTTATTCCTTTATCATGAGCAAAAGAAGTTAATTTAATTGATGAAAAGTATTTAGCATTATCAAAAACTAACGAAACTGGAACTCCAAACCTGGTCATGATGTGGTCTTGTAAGAAGCTGATGACTTCGTCTTCATTTATCTTACGCAGCAGAATAGCTTCGACCCAGCAAGTGAAATAATCTGTAACGGTCAGAATGTACTTGTGTTGGAGAGAAGAATTCGGTTTTATTTCTCCAATAATATCCAACCCCCATTGCTCGAATGGTTCCGTGATCATCACAGGCTTTAGGGGTGCTGCTGCTTTAGGTTGTCTCCCACCACACCTTTGGCAGATGTCACATCTCCTGACATGTGCATGTGCATCTTTGAAGAGTGTAGGCCAATAATAACCCGCCCTGAGGATTTTGTGGGCTGTAGTGTCTCCTGAATAATGTCCCCCAGCAAGCCCGTCATGCAACTCTGTCATTACTTTCTTCGCATCTTCCTTTTCTAGGCATCTGAGAAGAACCCCGTCATAATTCTTTCTGAACAATACCCCTTCAACAATTTGATAAGATGCTGATTTAAGACGTAGCGCTCTTCTTTGCTTGGAATTCCAGTGTTCTGGTAACAGCCCTGCCTGCAGGTAATGCACGAGGTCTCTGTACCAAGACTCGGGAGCTGTGAATAAAGGACATGCATCCATTACCTATAAATCGGCCTCGGCCTCCCAGGCTTGTTCTTCATAGTTCCCACTTTTAGTCATCAGTTTGCACAACCCTTGACATTTCACTATAGAAGCTGGCTTGAATTCAAGGTCGTACTCTTGAAGAGCGGTTACCCAGTTACCCCTTCTTTCTCCTAACTCTTTCTGAATGAGAAGGGATCTTACAGCTGGGTAGGGGACTATTACCTTGGTTCGATTCTTCAAAATATAAGGCCTGAATTGCTTCACTGCCTTAAATACCGCGTAGGCCTGCTTATCAATGGTCGGGCAGTTCAATTCAACCCCTTGAAGACTAGTGCTCATGAAAGCTATTGGGAATTCATCCCCCCCATCCTCCTTTTGCGTAAGCACAGCTGCCAATGAATCATCGGACGCAAATGTATACAGAATAAAGTCTTTATCAAAGTTTGGGATTTTCAGGGAGGGTGCGTGTGCAACAACAGTCTTAATTTGGATGAAAGCATTCTTTTCAATTTCAGTCCACTTAAATTGTGCATTTTGTTTCACCATCTGCTGCAGTGGCTTAACAATCTGAGCAAAATCAGGGACAAATCTTCGCACGAAGTTTTATAGTGCCCATAAAAGACTGCATCCCTTTCTTACTATGGGGCAAGGGGATTTGCTCAATGGCTTTGACTCTTTCTGGATCAATAGAAATTCCTGTCTTTGAAAATATATGACCCAGCAACTTGCCCTCTATGACAGCGAAGACACACTTTTTAGGATTGAGGGAAATGCCATATTTTCGACAGAGTTTGAAAATTTGCTTTAAGTGAAACGCGTGCTCTTCTCTTTTCTTTGAGAATATTGTAATGTCATCAAGGTACACTACAGCACTTCGTTCAATCAATCCGCGGAAAGCTATGTCCATAGCCCTCTGAAATGTCGCTCCATCATTAATCAGCCCAAAAGGCATCCTTCTATAGGCAAAGGTTCCCCATTTAGTTCTGAACGTTGTCTTTAATCTGTCTTCTTCGGCTACTAATACTTGATTGTAGCCAGAGAAACCATCTAATAATGAAAATAGTTGAGAACCTGACACCATCTGTAGCAACTACTCCATGGGTGGCACGAGATAGTTATCTTTATCTGATGCACGGTTTAAGTTCCTGAAATCCACGCAGAGTCTGATTTCTCCAGACTTTTTCCTTACTGGTACTAGATTTGATACCCACTCAGAGTGTCTGACTTTGAAGATGATTCTTGCGTCCAATAACTTCTTCACTTCACTTTGAATCAGCGGTTCTAATTTCGGATGCATTTTTCTCAAAGGTTGCTGATATGGCCTAATGCCTGCTTTAATGGGAACGACATGCTTGATGATGCTGGTGTCATACGTTTTCAAGTCTTCGTATGTCCATGCGAAAACATCTTTATATTGTTTAAATAGACTGATGAATTTGTCTCTCTCTGTTGGCGAACAGCATTTGCCGAGATTCACGAACTTAGGAGCCGTTTCAGTCCCCACATTTATCAGCTCGAATTGTAGCGATGAGCTGTGGGTCTTTACGTTGGCTGGTCTACTGAACTTTTCATTTAAATCGAACATTTTTTCCAACGTTTTGACTCCTTTAGGAATAAAATTGTCATATTTCATCTCGGCCTAATGTTCCTCATCATCTATAATGGATCCTTTAAAGACCTCGTCATTTGTCAAGCATTCTATTATTTGCTGATCATCGTCGAACACTCGCAAGTTGGTGATCATATCCGGTACGGAGGGCCTGAAAAGTAGTTCGACAAAACATCGATTATTAGTGGGTACGAGTCTAGCGGCTGATGTGGCCAACAGATCAGCAGCTGCGTTTTTAATTCTTGGAATTGAAATAATGTTAAATGCATTAAAATATTTCAGCAAATCCCATACCTCATTCTGGTAAGCCTTTAAGTGAGGAGAAATACAATGTATCTGATTCCGGATTTGTTTCACAATAATTTTAGAATCCCCAAAAACTTTTAGATTACTTACCTTTAATTCAATTGCCTTCTTTAGTCCTTGCACCAGTGCTTCGTACTCAGCTGTATTATTAGTACACTCAAACTCTAATCTAAATGAAAGGAAATGTTTATTCTTCTGTGGGTCAATCAGGACACAGCCAGCCCCTGACCCTTCTAATGTCTTAGAGCCATCAAAAAATAAAGTCCAAAAATCATTAACTATTGAAAATGAATCTACTCCTACTGCTAAGTCTACTATTTTACAGTCAATCTCATCAGCCTGTGAGAATCGAAGGAGATCAGGCTGGGTGTCAGATGTGTTGCTGGCTTCTTCCGCTTGGTAATTCCCTGGTTCCAACTCAATAAAATAGTTTCCCAAGATAGAATCCACTGGTACATTCTTCTCATCCAGTTGAGTGACGTTATATTTCATATGAGGCTCTCTTAAAATCTTAATCTGATTCGGGCTTCCTTTGTATGGCAACCATAGATGTGACCAATCAGAAGCGAAATATCCATTAAGTTTGGCCGACCAATCTCTGCTTAGGATAAGGTCGTACGCATCCGGTATATCAGTCGCCACGATATTAATGACCTAGCATACTTTATCATTTGAGGCCAAACGGACTAGGACATATTCCATCTCACCGATTACCTTCACATCTGTCCTGTCCAACTGAACTACTCTCCACAGGGATGGATTAGGCTGCCCATTGATTCTTTTATAGACAGATATCGGCATGACATTAACAATTGCCCCTGAATCTACCAAGCAATTATGTACATTGTAGTTAAAGATTTCAAAAGTAAGGAGGAAAGGTGGGTGCTTGTGCTTGGATTTACCTCCACTGCTGGTCTCTCCAATCTCTTCTTCTTCTTCTGGTTGATTGTTAGTGGGCGTCTTCTCATCTGATGCTTCAAGGGCTCTCAACAGCCTTTCTTTTTGCTGTGGCACTTTGCACATTTTGAATAGTGGAACATTCGCCTTTATCTTCTTTAAATCCTCCACAATGTCATAATCCATCTGTTGTTCCGTGGGATGAGGCCTATCGGCATTCTCCTTATCTTCATTTGGCTTGGCCGTTGTATCATTCTGTCTAGGATTTTGGCTGGTAATAGTGAACTCTGGAATTTTATCAGCCAAAGATTTGTCTTGAAATCTCTTCTTAACATTTCTCTACAGCCTCTTAATCTTTGGGAGTATAAGACTGTCTTCTTTAACCGTCCCTTGGCTCCTTGTGGCTACGTTGGTTTCCACAACGTCCTTGTACCCCTGAGTCTTTTCTTCTTCCGCGTCAAATAACAAGACAGAATTCCATAAAGCCATGGTTTCTTCTTCCTGTTCTTTAGTAGAAGTAGACGTAGAAGTCTCTTTTCTTTCTTCTTCTCCCTCTTCTGTTAATCTAGAATCTAACAATTGATTCATAACCAACGTCATCGAATTAATCCATTGAGGGCAATTCTTTTCAGAGTGTGGCTGTTGGTGGAAAGTGCAAAAATTGTCCAAGCCCACCTCTGTTAAATTCATGGATGCAGCATTGTGAGGAGGAGGTTGAGACTGGTGGTTATCCTCTCTTTTCTTATAATATGGCTTATAAAACTTTTGTGCTTCCTTTTCTTTCTCCATATCTATGATTTTATTGGAAAGCTTCTGCATCATTTTGGCCATATTTTCCAAATCTGGCGACTTTTCTTCCTTAGGCTTAGTGAACAATAAGGCTTTTCTTCCCGCACCCTTTTCTCCTGACTGCTCTGGATATTCTTCAATACTCTCTCTTTCAGCTTCCACTACTTCAGCCTCTTCATAGGTTTCCGTCAACGTAGGCTTGGCCCTGCCTTTGGCAAACATGGCCAGATCAGGGCCTAAAGCTGAAGTATAATATTCAATCAGAACTTTGTCTGAAGGCCTATCCGTTTCAGAGAAATTCTTGAGATAGGCTGCAAACCTTTGTGTGAAACTGTGCACCTTTTCTTTTCTTTCTTTCTTTAATGCGCACAGCCCTTTCATGAGAGCCGCATGAGTTTTCTGAGTTGCATACTTACTTCTGAAAATTCTTTCAAAGGTATCCCAATTAGGGATAGAGTTAGCAGGCAACCCAAAGTACCATGATGCCGCAGCTCCTTTAAGGGTATGCGAGAATAGTCTGCAGACTACATCTTCATGCTCCCCAGCTTTCAATCCTTCTATTGCCAAGTAAAAACTCTGCAGATGATCATTTACTAGTATCTTCTCATTGGGGTCGAATTTAAGCACCAACTTTTCAAAGGATTGAGGCAAATCATGTAACGGAGGGGTCAGGTTTAAGGGTGATCTGGCTCTCCATGCAGGTGGCGGATTTGGTGGGTTACGTGGTTGGTTTGCGTTTACGCCAGCCATGAGTCTGGGTGGAGAGTGAGGAGGTGAACCAGCTGGAGTGTGAGCAGGAGAACTGTGAGGGGTTTCTGGGCCTTCTTGGTTCAAAGGTAACACAACTTCCTGTAAGGCTGTTTCTACAAGCTCTTCCCAGTCTCCAACCAACACTGAGCCTTCCGCTTCAGGACGATCCTTCTTTTTATACTCTCTTCTGGGCAGTTCAGGGATGATTGGTAATCCTCCAATCTTCTTTACATATGCCCTGGTGTGTCTTCTCATATCATTAACAATTTCGTTGTCAACAGAATATAGATGTTCTCTTTCTTCCGGAATTGGATTATGAAACCCACTGCTTTCAGACTTGTTACCGGTGGAATATTCTCGGGAAAACGGGTTTCCTCGGCCAGCCATACACTGGCGGCCCTCCTTCTAACGCCAATTACTGTTGAGGCCCCGAAATTTGCAGGCAGCAACAGTAAGGGATTCTCCCCAATCAACGTTCCCAACTAGCCCGTTGACTGTTTGATATAGGGAATCCGTCCGGTTTGCGGTCCGGCTACCGTAGGTCAAAGTAACAAAAAACAGAGGCTTTACCAGTTGCGGCCTGGTCCACCGTGTATTTTTGGTATTTTTGACTTAATGTATGATATGCAAGTGCCTAATTAACCATGCAAGGCGATAAGATGCAAGGAGCAGTCACAATGTGATGCACAGGTTCTTACCTCTCGTCTTAGACTCACTAGCATCTAAATCACATACAACATGAAAATAAACTAGCTACCTAAACTATCCCTAGGGAGCAGGATTGTCATTTGTAAGTGAGTAATACATTGTGTACATGCATTATGAAGAGTTACAGTTAGCTAACACTTCTTTCAAGACACACGAACAATTACAGATATTTAAACAACCAGATAGCCAATTATTTTATGAACAACATTTATTACTCACAGTGGAAAAACATCCCAAAAGATACTTAAGAACATTCAACAAGAACATAGGTTCAGGAAGTTAAATACTCTCACGGTAAATGAAACACGGCTGAAAACGAAATAGTTCCTCTTCAACCTTATTCATTTAGTTGCATTGATACATTCCACATTTTGCTCTCTCCAGCAGGCAAAACTTGCACTTTCTGACTGTAAAACGAAGTAGTTCCTCTTACAAGCAAGAGTTTACAATTTTTTTCAGGGAAAAAGCCCCTTCTCAGTTCTACTTTCAAATATTTAAACTACAACTGCAGACCGCTTGGGCTGCCCCCCAAGCGCCTGACCCTTCAGTTCCTTAACGCTTCATATTCCTCTATCTCGTATGCTCATGATTGGCTGAATAACTGCCGGAATTTTCAGAGCTGCTCCTCTATCACAGTTCATTTTGTCCTTTTCCTGCGATATGGCTAGTTTCATCCTTGCTTCTACCAAACTGTTCATCTTCCTCCATGCCACGGTAGTTTGACCGATCTCCCGAACGAACCTGCAACCAATCGACAAGCATCATTCGTTGGAATGGCGTTTCAAAACATAGCATCAGATTCTACCGATTGAGCGACTATTCCACAAGAAAACGGCCCGTTGCACCACGGCGGAAGTCGAAAGGATACTGACGACGGAAGTCAAAGGCTTCGACCAGCCGCAACGGTGGAAGAGGAAAAGCTACAAGTACTCTACGGCGGGTGGGAAAACCTTGAATCGGAAATCAGACGGCTTTCCCTTTCGGAAGCTCAATGACTTTGAGAGCTGCAATGGCGGAAGGGGAGGCTGAAGACACACGACGCGGGCGGGAAACTTTAGATCGAAAGTCGGCCAGGTTTAGACATCGGAAGGTGAAAGGCTTTCCCAGCCGCAACGGCGGAAGAGAGAAGGCTTCGGACATATGTCAAAAAATTTAACACACATTGGCAATCGGGGCAATTCCCACTTCGGATGGCAAATCGGATTGGGATCTGCAATGGCGGACGGGAAAAGGCTATCAGCCTCCGATTTCACATAAAAATGACGCCCGATCATAAGAAAACTTAAGTGTTTAGAAAACTTAAAATCAACAAAGGTCAAACTGTTTCACCTCAGAGACAATGGTTCGTTCGAAGGGCAATTGATCTGATGAATTTCAAACTAGCAATCCAAATTCAATCCCGTGACCCACAACAAAATCTTAACACAAGCATTCTTTAAAAACAAGTCACAAATTGATATTCAGAATCAACCAAAGTCAGAACGAGACCAAACATTTATGAATTAAACGGAACCAATGCAATTCTAAATGATGAGGAGGGGCCCCAAAACTTAAAACTTTGGGGAGAACAGTTGCAGCTGCAACAAGTTCCTAGTGATTGATTCTGCAAGCGGTGTGACCACTAAACTGATATTTTAATCAAACTTGTGAATACTAAAGATTCAACAAGTACAAGTTCAGCAGTAGGAAGTCAGAGATTAGGGATGGATTTTGAGGAAGGACGGAGACCATATAGTCCCGAGGAGGAATTTGTTGAGGGAAGAAGGCCAATTAGACATAAGAGGAGCAATGAATCATTAAGCTTGGAGGATTCAGTGAGGAAGTATAGAGAGGATAATGAAAGGATAATTCATATCCAAGAGTAGATTATGAATGATATAAAATCATTGAAGACCATCCAAAGATCCACTGAAAAGAGTCATAAAAGAGGTTATTTGAGGTCTAGATCATCTTCAAGGAGACCTTATCACTTATAGAGCAAGAAGGGGTATGCATCAAGTAGTACAAAGAGTAGTCTTGAAAGATCTCCAATGAGATACAAGAAGAGGAGGTTTACTTGAGATGAACTAGTAGGAGAGTTGAGAAGAATCAAGCCCCCAACTTTTGATGGAGAAGTAAAGCAAGGAGAATATGTCAAAGCATGGTTGTTAGGACATAGGAAATTCTTCCAGTTGCATCAATGCACACCTAATATGGGATTCAAGAGTATCCATATACCATCTGCAAGGTAAATCATCTATCTGGTGGGATCAACTAGTTAAGTTGAAAGACATCGATGAAGACAAAATATCTTAGAGGAAGTTTAAGAAATACTTTCAGAAAGAATACCTCTCTGAGCACTACTATGACAATAAGATGGAGGAATTATTTCAGCTTAAGTTGGGAAGCATGACTATGGAGGCTTATGAGAAAAAGTTTATAGAACTTTTGAACTATGCGGACTTCATCAAAGATGAGAAGGTAAAGATTCAAAGGTTCTTGAGTGGCCTTCCTAAATCTTATAGAGATAAAATATAGTATGATAGACCAAAGAACCTCAAGGATTCCATCTCGAAGGAAAACCACTTATATGAACTAAATAAGAGCAGGGCCCCATATTAGAAGAATTGGAAGGATATGAAGAAGAACAAGAAAGAGCAGAGAAAGAAAAGTTTCCAACCTTCAAAGTTCGGAAACAATAATTCTTACCAACAAGGACAGTAAAGGGAAGAGCCTCTAGTGAAAAGACCACCTGTGGAATGTTGGATATGCAAGGAAAATCACTTTTCCAATAAGTTCTCGTGGAAGAAAAATAACCTTCACAACATTCAAGAGGTTTCAAATGTTGGAGATGTAGGTGGAAGTGTTCAAAGGGTCTATGTAACCCTGGATGGGAGGCAAGTTGACCACCAATCCTGAATGATTGAAGTAGTAGGTAAGATTGCTAATAAAACCATAACTATTTTGATTGATTTAGGAGCTAACAATAGTTACATTACACCTAATCTAGTTGAGAAATGTCATTTGAAGAAAAGTAAACAGGTAACAACAAGTCTAGTACAATTAGCAACATGATCAAAGAGGAAAATCACTAAATTTACGAAAGTGTGTCCTTTAGAAATGAATGAAATGAAAACCTTTGAAGACTTAAACATCATACCCTTGGGGTCATATGATGTATTGATTGGAATGGATTGGTTGGATGCACACCATGCAATTTTGCGTTGCCATAATAAAACTTATACTTGTTTGGATGAAGAAGGGAACAAGTGACAATAAAAGGAATACCTAGACCCATATACCTGAGGAAGACCACAGTTCTACAATTGAAGAAATGTATTAGAAAGGGATGCCAATTATATGCAATTCATGTGGAAGAATCAAAAGAAGGAAAAGAGTCAGAGCTGTAGGATTATCCAATACTACAAAATTTTGTAGATATATTTCAAGAACCACCTAAAATACCTCCTAAGAGGGACATTGATTTTTCTACCGACTTGGTGCTAGGAGCAATGCCTTCATCTAAAGCACCTTGCAGAATGAGTAATCCATAGTTAAAGGAATTACAAATGAAATTAGAGGAGATATTAAAGAAAGGTTACATAAGGCCCAATGTTTCACCTTGGAGAGCTCCTGTGTTATTTGTGAAGAAGAAAGATGAAACTCTAAGACTTTGCATAGATTATAGACAAATGAACAAAGAAACGGTTAAAAAAAAGTACCCCTTACCAAGATTTGATGACTTGTTTGATCAATTGAGGGGAGCCAAGGTGTTTTCAAAAGTAGATTTGAGGTCGGGATGCCACCAAATTATAATTAAGAATGAGGATATTAGTAAGATAACATTAAGAACAAGGTATGGACACTATGAGTTCAGATAAGTACCTTTTGGTTTAACAAATTCACTTGCAGTATTCATGTGTTTAACAAATGGAGTCTTCGAAAAGCACTTAGATAAGTTTGTGATTGTATTCTTGGATGTCATCCTTATATATTCCAAAACAAAAGAAGAGCATGAAGAACATCTAAGACTAGTATTGCAAGTGCTTAGAGAACATCAATTGTGTGCCAAATAAAGAAAGTGTTCATTTTATCAAGGAAGAATCCACTACCTAGGACATATCATATCTGAAGAAGGTGTTAGAGTATATCATGAGAAGATAAGAGCCATTATGGAATGGTCAACACCTAAGAATGTATCAGAAGTGAGATCTTTCATGGGGTTAGTTGGATACTACTGAAGGTTAATCGAAGGATTCTCAAAGTTGGCTCATCCTAACACATCCTTGCAAAAGAAAGGTGTAAAGTTTGAAGGAACATAATTTTCAAAAACTTAGGGAAATACTTACCAATGGACCAGTGCTAAAAATTATGGACCTTGAAGGAAACTTTGTTGTATGCATGGATGCATGCAACCAAGGCGTTGGTGGAGTATTAATGCAGGATGGACATGTGATCAATTACAGATCTAGAAAGTTGAAGGAACATGAGTAGAACTATGCCACCCATGACTTAGAGCTTGCAGCTATCATCCATGCTTTGAAGATGTGGAGACACTATGTAATGGGTAAAAAGTTTGAGTTGAGAACTGACCATGATGGGTTAAAATACTTGTTTAAGCAACCTAATTTGAATGCAATACAGAGGTGGATGGAGTTATTATGTGAATATGAATTTGACATCAAGCATATCAAAGGTAAGTAGAATAAAGTAGTTGATGCGCTTAGTAGTAAGATACATGTCATGCATGTAGCAACTATCAACACTAGCACATCGGATTTGAAGGATAAGATCATTGAATCCAGTGTTATAGATGTTATCAGCGGGTGAGAGGAGGATTGAAACAACAAAAAATTCCATAGAAATTCGATAAGTATAAGTTTATAGAAAATGTGATACTCATGCATAGAGATAGAGTTTATGTGCCTGATGTTGGAGATATAAGGGAAGAGGGTTCTGAAGGGAACACATGATGTCCCTTATGCTGGACATTTAGGTTTTTAGAAAATAGTAGCAGTAGTAAGGAAACAATACTATTGGTCAGGGATGTAAATGATGTTGCAAAATATATAGCTAGGTGCATGGAATGTCAAAAATTTGAAGTTGAGCATCGACATACAAGCGATTGTTGCAGCCCTTGTCTATACCATAATTAAAATGGGATGTAGTGATGATGGATTTCATCACCAATTTACCTAAGACGAGATTTCAAAATGATGTGATCATGGTTGTGGAAGATAAGTTGACTAAGGAAACACACTTCATTCCAGTAAAGACAACTCACAAAGCAACTAACATTGCGGATATTTACATGAAATAAGTAGCCATATTGCATGGTATTCCGAAGGCTATAATATTAGACAGAGATTCAAAATTTCCTTCTAAATTTTGGAAAGGATTGTTTGAGGGGTTTGGTACAAGTCTAAACATGATTACAACATACCACCCTCAGATAGATGGACAAACATAAAGAGTTAACCAAGTAATTGAAGATATGATAAGGATGTATGTGATGGACCAACCATTTAAGTGGGAAGATTATTTACACTTGATGGAAATTGCTTATAATAATGGAGATCATTCCTCTTTGAAGATGATTCCTTTTCGAGGCCATGTATGGAAGGAAGTGCAATACTCCCATTAGTTGGGATAACCCAACAGACAGAGTCATTGTTAGACCATAATTATTAAAGGACATGGAGGATCAGATGGTTAAGATCAAGCAGATTCTAAAGGTAGCTCAAGATAGGCAGAAAAGCTATTGAAATCAGAACAAGACCACTAAATAGTTTCAAGTTGGGGATCATGTGTTTTTGAAAGTTATACCCAAGAAGAGTTCCTTAAACTTGGGAAATTGCTCCAATCTAGCTGTCAGATAATGTGGACCTTTTGAGGTCTTAGCTAAGATAGGACCTGTTTCTTATGAGCTGGCCCTACCCACTTTCATTAGAGTACATAATGTGTTTCATGTGTCTTTATTGAAAAAGTATATACCTAATACTAACCATGTAATTGATTGGAATGTGATCCAGGTAATTAGAGTGCTTTTATTTTCTTTATATATGTGTGTGTGTGTGTGTGTGTATACATATGTGTGTGTGCGTGTAGAGAGAGAGAGAGAGAGAGAGAGAGAGAGAGAGAGAGAGATGGTACTAATTATGTGATTGAATGGATTATGATCTAGGTGGAACCATAAGGGGATTTTCTAGTACAACCTGTTGCCATTTTGGGCAACAAGGTCAAGTTGCTTCAGAATCAAGAAATCGGGTAGGTAAAGGTCCAATGGACCCATTACAGTCCTGAGGATGCGACTTGGGAGTTGGAGGACACCATGAGGTAAGCATACCCTCATCTATTTTGAAAGTTTGTGGCCTGTATGTAATATGCATCGAGGATGATGCATTGTTTAAGGGGGAGGTAGATGTAATACCCCGGTTGTTAAGCCCCAGACTTATGATCCTTCATGTGACTTATGTTCTTTTACATTATGGACTTATGGTATTTGATATGATTGTGGACTTATGATCCTTTGCATGATTAATTTTATTAATGACTTATTATTAATTTTTGATAACATGAATTTGGACTTTGGACTTTGACACTATTATTAATGTTAATGTTAATACTAGCATCTCTGCTATCTTTGAATGTTGTTACTATTGATTAAATAAACAACTGGCTCAACAAAGGAAACTAAAAGAGTATGGGGGACCATGGATTCCACAAAGTGAGGGGGAATGGGGACATCCCTATCACCTTATAACTTGTTGTTGGCTTAAGTTTGTCCATCCCAATTCATATTTGCACCTTGGTGAGATTAATAGTGTTGGTCACCCAAACCTTGTACAACGGACCCTATTCTCAATAATTATGGACTATGGAGTCAATATTGCATATTTTGCACACCTTAGTGAGCCCCTCTTACCTAGGGAACCCTCCTTGGCAAAATATTCCCTCACATTTATGTGTTTATGGTCATTTGTGAGCTCTTTTCCTAGTTTTTAGGGGTTGTAAGCTATTTTCTAGCTTCTACTCTTACACCATGCATTGATGATCCTATTTTTGTGCTTCCATGATATTTATGATCCTATTTGATGCCCTCTCTCATTTATTTTTCCTTCCTTGATGTTTTGTAACCCCCTTTATGCATTAGCGTGCCACCATGTGCTCTTCATGGCTCTACTTAGTTTTTGGTAACTCCTCCTCATGGTGTTAATTTGGGTAAGGGAATCTTTTTACTAAGCCATTGCTCCACCTATTCAAGTTAAGTATCCATGACGAAGCTTAAACCTTAACTCTATCTAATCTGAGCTAATCCCTTTGGGTTAGAGTTGGCCTCCTTATGCTATAAATTCATATGCCCTCTCCTTATTGAAGTTAATCTCCTTATTGAAGTTAATCTTGAGCTTTGGCCCATGCGACTTATGCTATTTAACTGTGTTGGGAATGTTGATATTATTAATAGAGTGTTGAGACTTAGAGTGAGTATATTTGTTTCCCTTTGCTTCTATTATATCACTCTACTAGTCTAGGTTCTCACATAGGAATCCAAGAAATTGGAATCGAGAGCTAGGTCACATCCCATAGGCAGTGGAGACGAATAGGAAAGTAGTTGTGTGAAGCATTGTGGCTCTCGAAAGAGGTAGTTTCGAGAGTAGTGAGACTAAGTGAGCCTCTACTTGTGGATCAATGGTCTCAGCTCAAGGGTGACCTGTTCAAGCGAGGAAGGCTTGACGGTGTCTACGGCTGGGAGGAAAGTTGTCTTGTTGTAGCCAGTTGCGCATATTTTGAGGTAAGTATTTCTCTTATGTTATGTTTTCATTACATTATGTTTTCAACTTTNTTTTTCATTTTCACTGGAAGCTGCACAGAATTGGTGTCCATCCCCAATTCTTCATTCTTTTCTACTGAATCTTCTTTCTTTTCTTCTTCCACAGTTTGTTTCTTTTCTTTTCTTTCTTTTTTTATTTTTTATTTTTTATTTTATTTTTCATATCGGATCAGCTAAGAAGTAAGTGAAGGGGAAACACCAATGTGTCTATCCAGCACTTGCATTTCCTGTTGCTGTGAAATCTGATGTATAAAATTTTCCTTGTCGATAGGCTTGGTATACAGTTTGAGTCGATGGCCATTGACCACAAATGTACGTGCTTCATCATCAATGGTTTGAATCTTGACTGAGCCATTGTCATATACCTCTGCAATCTCATATGGACCAAGCCAATGAGTTATGAATTTGGCTTTGAAGTCTTTAAACTTGGAGTCAAACAATAGTGCCCAGTCACCGATGTGAAATTGTTTCTTTTTGATAAACTTGTCATGCCATTGAGCTCTTTGCTGTTGGATCAAAATATTGTGTTCTATGGCAACCTGTCTCATCTCATCTAGTTGATTCAATTGAAGTATTCTTTCTTGTTGAGCCTCAGAAAGATCCATACCCAAATCTGCTGCTAACTTAAAGGTATGAATTTGAAATTCTATAGGTAGGAAGACTTGCTTACCGTAAACAAGCTGATAAGGAGAAAAACCAGTACTGTTTTTCCAAGTGATCCGGTATGCCCATAAAGCTTCAGTAAGCTTAGCTGACCAATCCTTCCTATGCATCTGGACAGTTTTGGTGATGATTCCTTCTAAAGTCTTGTTTGTAGATTCCACTTGGCCATTTGCTTGTGGATGGCAAGGGGTAGACTTTCTGTGCTTAATCTTGTACTTTTTTGCTATCTCCTGCACTAGTTTGGAAGTAAACTGGGCACCTTGATCAGTTACAATCTCTCTAGGCATCCCAAATCTGACAAATATCTCCTCAAAAAGAAATTTTACCACGGTCTATTCTGTGGCTCTTGGTAATGGTTTGGCTTCTACCCACTTTGTGATGTAGTCTGTACATACCAAAATGTACTTCTTCCCTTGTGATGGTGGATGAATCGGACCAATGAAGTCAAGGGCCCACTTTTCAAACGGTTCAATGAGGATTTGTAGTTGGAGTGGCATTTCATCAGACCAGACTGGCCGTCCCATCCGTTGACAAGTATCACAACTTCTATCATACTTCTTAGCATCTTTGAAAATAGAAGGCCAGTAATACCCCAAATTGAGTATCTTGTATGCTGTCCGTTTCTCTACAAAATGGTCACCACACGGTTCATCATGCATGCTTTCAAAATATCTAAAACTTCATCTTGTCGTACACATCTCCTGATAATTAAATCATATCCTCTGTAAAAGAGATCACCATTAACCCATATATGCCTAGCACTTTGTTTAATAATCTTTTTCTTTTCTTTAGATGACATAGATGGTGGTAGTTGGCCTGATGATAAGTAGTTGGCAATATCAGCATACCAAGGAGTGATAACAGAAATTGCAAACAGGTGTTCATCAGGAAAACTATCTAAAACTGGAACAACCTCACCAGTATTGTGTAAGCGAGACAGGAAATATGCCACCTAATTTTCTCGTCCAGGTCGATCTAAAACAATGATATTGACTTCCTGCATTAATAGTAACCATCTGGTTATCCGACCATTAGTGATAGATTTATTCATTAAATATTGTAAAGCTAAATGATCTGTGTGGACAAAAATTTCGTAGCCAGTAATGTAATGACGGAATTTGTTTACAACATGAACCACTGCCAACATCTCCTTTTCAGTGACTGTATAGTTCAACTCTGCAGGTGTCAGATTTTTTCTAATAAAATAGATGGCATAAGTCATGGTATGCTCATTTTGTCCCAACGAGGCGCCTATTGCAGTAGCAGAGGCATCGGTAGAAATATGGAAAGGCAATGTCCAATTTGGTCCCCTTAAAATGGGAGCAGTTGAGAGCTTCTCTTTAAGTGTCTGAAATACAGATTGACAGTCAGTATCCCATTGAAATTGTACATCCTTTGAAAGCAATTTAAACAATGGCAGAGCTATCTTACTAAAATTTGCAATAAATCGACGATAATAGCCTGCATACCCTAAAAATATTCTTACATATGTTTGAGTTGTTGGTTCAGATAAATTTTCAATGATTTGAACTTTAGTAGGATCTACTTTTATTCCAGATGAAGAAATGTGATGTCCTAAAACTATCCCTTCAGTCATCATCATAAAACACTTTTCGTTACTAAGGGAAAGATTTGAGTCAACACACCTTTTTAAAATTTTCTCCAGGTTTGTCAAGGAATCCTCAAAGGTACTCCCATACACAAAAAAATCATCCATGTAGATTTCAACACATTCATGAATTAGATCTGCAAAAATGGCCAAGACTGCCCTCTGAAAGGTAGCTGGGGCATTACATAAGCCAAAAGGTAAAACCTTGTAGGCATATGTGCCCCAAGGACATGTAAAGGTGGTTTTGTCCTGGTCTTCTTTTGCAATACTAATTTGATTATACCCACTGAAACCATCTAAAAATGAAAAATATTCTTTTCCAGCTAAGGTATCCAACACTTGATCAATGAAAGGCAATGGAAAATAGTCTTTTAATGTTGCCTTATTCAACTCCCTGTAATCTACACATATGCACCATTTACCATTTTTTTTAGGAACAACAACCAAGGGAGAGACCCATTGGCTCTCGGAAACGGGGTAAATAAATCCTACTTTTAACAACTTCTGCAACTCTTCCTTGACTATCTCTTTTAGTATAGGGTTCATTCTACGTTGCGGTTGTCTAAGAGGTCTGATTTTATCATCTGTGTAAATGTGGTGAGTGCATGTTTCAGGATGAATACCTAGCATATCAGTGTACTCCCAAGCAAATGCATGGGAATGTTTATTCAGCAAAGTAATCAACTGTTCTTCCTGTGATGTAGTAAGATGTGCACTTATATTCAAATGTTTGCCTGGACTGATTTCAACTATTTTACTTTGAATATCTGTGATTGAATGAACATTAAAAATATCGTGAAGTGTCAATGCTAGAGAATGTACTGTGCAATTTTCCTGAAAATTATAACCTAAAACTTGATCTGCTACAGCATATTGCATGTCTCTTAATTCTTCAGAAATATCAGGTTCAGCGATGAAATAATCTAACAAATCTTCGTTGTTTTCTTCCTGAAAATCAAAGAACTGATTGATACTCAAGACAGGCTGAATCACTTCTTCTTCTTGTTCCTTAGTCTCATTAATCCATGATAGCTGATCTAATGTAGAAGGTCTTTGGGCAGAAGGATAAAGTGCAATTTGTTTTCTCTTTGTCCCATGTGAAATAAGCATACTTCCTGACCTACACCCTATGAAAGCATCTGCTGTTGCCAACCAAGGTTTGCCAAGAATCATTGGATGACCTCCTAGATTAGACTTTGGCTGTAGGACTATAAAATCTATAGGATACTCCCAGGAGTCTAAAGAAACAATGATATCTTCTAAGACCCGTTCAGGTGTAATTTTAGACCTATCAGCTAATTCCAAAACTGTTGTGGTTGGTCTGAGATTTGTCAAGTGAAGGTATTCCATTGTCTCTAGTGTCATGACATTAATAGTAGCACCTAGATCAATCAGTGTTTTTGGAATTGAAAAATTGTTAACAGTAATTGTAACCATTGGGATTCCAGGATCTACATACTTTTCGATGAAAACAGTGTTAGACATTAATCCTGCTAGATTGCCTACCACATGAATTTTGGATGGATCCTTCCTTCTTTTATTAAGACATAATTCCTTAACTGCTTTAGTATAGATTGGAATATCCTTTATAGCCTGTAGTAGAGGAA
>LPNX010820415.1:192469-205670 GCA_001517045.1 Pseudotsuga menziesii | reverse complement strand
AAATCAGGTAGGGAGATTGAAAGTTTTTCTTTGACCAACCTTTCTGGAAAAGGAGGTGTATAAGATACTAATGTTTTCCCTTTTTGACTGTGATTTTCTGACTGTGAATTTTCTGTATTTAATTTTTTTGGAGTTTTCTCATTTTCTGCTTGTTCTTCTAAGATAACAGGAGATTCTTTTTGTAAAGTCTTCCTAGATCTTAAATTGATATTTTGTAGTGGGAGGATTGAGTAGGGAAGCGCCATTCCATCATCAACATTATACATGGGTCTGTCTATTTTATTATTTGGATTTGGAATTGGCTGAGCTGGAAATTATGTAGGTCGAGGTGGAGGCTGATTGGATGGTAATTGAAGCTATTGAGGTGGTAGACCCAATTGAGGAGCCATGTTGGGTTGTTGGAAAGATGGAACTTGGAAAGATGGGGCTTGGACTTGATTCTGCTGGTATTGGGGATATGCAGAAGGTTGTTGATAGGGCTGCAAATAGGCCTACTGATATGTCTGGTTACCATGAGTATATCCTCTCCAATTGGGAGCAGATTGGGCTAATGGAGGAGACCAAGTTGCCAGGGCATGGGTGCAGTCCATGAATTCTGAATAGGAGTTTGATAATTTGTATGAAACTGCTGCATAGGATCTTGAGACATACCTGAAAATCGTGGCTACCAAGGTCTTCATTGTCCCATAAAGTAAAGAGACTCCATGCTTTGATTCTCCTCCATTCGAGCTGCCTGCAATTCTTTCAATCTGGGGTAGTGATCAGTTTTGTGATTTGAAGTACATAAGCCACAAATTTCAACAGTATTTAAAGTACATTGTTTAGTGGGTGTTTCTTTCTACATTTAGGACAAAAAATAGACAAAGCTTGATCTTGTTGGTCCTGTTGTTCTTGTCTTTTCTTGGTCTTGGATGTTTCGATTTGTGTGCCTAAGGTATTCAATAAATCAGTCTTAAAATCTTCTAACAGATTCCCAAGCTTAGCTTTGGATATACCACTGGTTGCAGATTTAGTTACTTTGGTAGTGACATCCCTTCTTCCAGTTTTAGCCTTTCCTCTTGAATACTTCTGACATAAGTCTTGTATCTCATCGAAGGGTAAGTAGGAGATGTCACCTTTGCCCATAACATTCAAAATATCCAAATATTCTTCTCTTATTCCTTTTAAAAATATTGTCCGAATGATCTCAGGTGTTAAAGAATTGTATTTTGATTTCTGGAGGTTATATGAAAATCTTTCTAAGTACTCCTCCAAACTGTCATCTTCCTGTTGAGACATTCTGAAAATGTCATCTTTTAGATCCTTCGATCTGCAGTAAGCCTGATATTTTCTAAGAAAGATTTTCCTCATCTCCTCCCAGCTAGTTATAGAATGCTCTCCTAAGCCCATGAACCATTTCAAGGCAGCTGCTTTAAGGGTAGCAGGGAAAAGACGAAGCTTATGGGTGTCATCAGTGTATCCATAAGTTCGACACAAGATATCAAACTCGAATAGGAAAGAGTCTAAATCTTCAGAAGTCATTCCATAGAAATTTGGTAAGACAGATGGTGGAATATTCTTCATTTTTACCTCTTCCCCTAGGATGATGCTAGTGTCGAAGATGGGGAATTTAAAGGTGGCTTCCTGATCTTCTTCTGTTCTTTCATCCCTCTCATGTCTCCTGTCTTCTTCCCTTTCATGTCGCCTCTCTTCTTCCCTTTCATGTCTCCTCTCTTCTTCTCTTCTCTCTTGTCTTCGTTTGTTTTCTATTTCTAACATTCTCTCGTACTCCCTTCTCTGTTCTGCAGTTGGCCCTTTTGATGTTTCCTCCTCAGCCATTTTAAAAGTACCTACTGTTGTGATGAATCCTTTTGGAAAAGAAGGTCCTGTTACTTCTGTTTTTGGGGTTTTTTTGATAAATCTTCCTTTCTCGTCTCTTTGTCTTGACATAAAACTAAAATCTACTCTATGTTTTGTTGAAATGTTGTTTTTATCAGAGAACTAAAGTTCCTAAACCTGCTTCTAAAATGCCTCCCCGGCAACGGCGCCAAATGTTGGGCTCCAATCCACTAATGCAGATCAAAACTTGAGTTTATGTCAATCCGGAGTTGGTAGACTTAGAGGCATATCCAAGTATAAGGACTCAAAGCTAGACCTAACTGGAAATTTAGTTTTCTATGAAATGAACCTATTAAAAGATTAAGGTACCGTGTTTTGAAAATACAAAAGCTCCCTTACAGAAGCAGTTTCATTTGATCTTCTAGCTACACAGCAGTTTATATGTGAAATCACTGAGATAATAAAAACAAATTAAATCTAACCCTGAAATAAGAATCACAAAACTCTTCCCATTATCTCAACATTGAATAAACAATCAATCATTAATTCCCTTTACAAGGAAGCATTCATAATGTGTAACTATTCTTAAGACTTCATCGTTGAGCAATCAATGCACAGCAATGTGAGATAGTAGTCTGAACCATTTCTACAACATATAACTAATGAAATAACAGAGCTGATAAAACTAATTTAAAGCAATCTAACTCGTTCTGCAATAAGAAAAATCGATTCTACAGGAACTGAAACATACCATCGGCAACAATCCAAATCGTTTATGGCAACAATCCAAATCGTTCACTGGCAATTGAAATGTGTGCAGACTCGACAATGGGGGCCCTCCAATGCCTCATTCACACACGTAGAAAAAGAATCACAGAACTTAAACCTCAAATATATTCACCATAATAAAATCGATCATACACAATAATCAGCAACGCTATGCGTTTTTTGTCTCAAATCGTGATGGATTTCTCCTCTGTTTAATGAAATACTTATACAAACTTTAAAAAAACTAGAAATGCTATTAATCTGGAAGCTGATTAATGAAATACAATCCTCGAGATCCTCTATCAGATCCATGAAAATAGACAAAATCGGAACTGCCCTGCTTTTGTGCTGAGTGGTAGCACAGGTGGTCGTCTTTGACCGACATTAACTTGACACCTGTGAGAGCCACATCATCTATTCGTTGGAAGTTTATCCATCCTTAGACACTGAGGATCTTTTCTCCATCTTTCAGTTCACGCCTGGCTGGCCTGCAAGTATTCAACTTTGGAGACATTACGGGAAGTTAGCACATCCTGTAATCCTGAATAAAAACCTTAGTTTAAATGCCTTAAAAATCTCAAAATTCAATTTGTTAAAAAGCAATGACATTTATACCTTTAACCAAAGTTTGTGGGTGAAATTAAGTCTTTATAAATCAGTATGAAGGTTTTTATGGAGGGAAATGAAAGATATTTAGATGACAAAAAGAGGTCAAAATGGTGCCCATCATCTACCACCACACACTAATGCGTATTATCGAAACACATCACTGTATTTGTTTTAACAATACTCACCCGTGGTTTTTGTTGAAATAAACGCATTGGTTTGTTGTAAGAGTTTGTGGTGCATTGCGTTAGGGTAAAGTATTAAAAAAATGGTCCCAAACCCTTTTCTTCATTGTTAGAGTGCTTCCGTAGATATGTACAAGCATTGGTGCTCAAGCAAATAGAGAAACGCCCCATGTCACATTGTTCACGTACCACCATACTTGTCGATTTCTAGCATCCAAGATTGATTGATGGTTGTTTTGAATTCTATAAAAAACAAGTTTCTTTTCATTTTTACCACACAATCATGCCTCCTCGACATGAAATATCCCAGGTAAATCAAATTTTATCCTCTAATTTAAAATTCTAGTGGATTAAATTTCAAAATTCAGCTGTGTAGTAGTATAATTCTAAAAAAATTAAAAAAGTTTCCACCAGTGTGTAACTAGAGATCTACACGCACCACACTACGGTGTACTTACAAGTCACATCATCGTCAATGCGTGACTTTCATATATACACACACTAATATAGGCACCAAGCACTGTGTATCCAAATTTATAAATACACACCTCATTTATGGTGCATGTGATTGCATATAATTAATAATGCATTTGTCGATGCACTGCATACAACATGAAACGAAAAAACCTAACTATCAAATTGTGCGTTATATGGTGCACCTTTACCAGTGCATCTCCTTATATTATACACACTGGTAATAGATTTAAAATTTGAAAACCCTAGAACCCGTTGGTGTGTTGACTTGGGCACCACATACAACATAAAACACAACACGGCACATACAACATAAAACACAACACACCAGATACAACAAACAAAAAACATGATTGCCAAATGGTGCGTTATGTAGTTCACTTTTTCCAGTGCATATATGTAGATTAGATGCACTGTCATTACATATTAAATGAAAAAACCTAGAACCCACTAGTGTGTTCACTGGGGCATCGTTTGTAGTGCATTTACTAGCACATTATTTACGATGCTTCAAGATTAATTAAGCGCACCGATATTAAGTAGGAAATTTATAATCAGTTTGTTTTAATTTTTTGAAATTTTTTATAGGGAACGTACTCTAGTGTGTATGTATATATACAGTGCGGTAGACATGACTTTGTATCCAAAGTATCATAAATACATTACGATGCGTTACCTTGTGCAACGTTGGCAATGCATCCTTAACAATATCATTGAGCATCGTTAATAGTGTTATCCTTACGACATCAACATCAGTGCATTAGGTGATCATAGGAGCACCAATTTTCTTAGTTTATTGTTTTGAATTTAGTTGTATTCCCTTTTAAATGTTTTTCGACACACTTTTCTTGTGCATTGTGTGGAATATGCAAGCACCGTGAATCCAATGCATTTGTTTCTAGAATTTTATGCATTGACATAGTACACACATTGCATTGATTTCAGTGCTTAGATAAAATAGTGCGCACTCTTGGTGGTGTGCCTATTTTAAAAGATATGCATCATTTATAAAACTGATTGTTGGCCACAATTGTTTTTGAAAAAATTCTTATAATTATTTCATTTACCTATTTTGTATTGTATTAATATGATTCATGATGAAATTTGTATGTAAATCAAGGACAAGCGGTACCACAAGCCCCGTAAGTCAATTCATATAACGCCACTCTAGTGTGGATTGTAAGGGAGAGGGATTTGGTTTCTCGACCTATTTCCAATGCTACTTCCTATATCTTATTTAAGGTTGGCCTCCTAAAGTTTTATGAGGAACCTAATTCGCTTAGGTGGGTAGACTGAGATACTTACACCGTTGGTCCATCAATGGGATAATGACAGACAAGCCTTCAGGGTTGGTCCTAATCTTTGGTTCCAGCCCGCAGAGGAGGATATATACTTCATCATAGGTTTATCTCTTGGGGGGAGTTCCCCATTTTCTCTATCTACCGCATGGTGTTCCAATTGAGACATAGTTAATGTATGTTCAACAATTCATTAACGGGAGGCATCTGAGGCTACATGAATTTCAATAAGAGGAGGCCAAGTTCTTGAACTTGTTTATAACTATGATAGATCACCATCTCACTGATAGGTAATTCATTAACTACATTATGTTATATCATGAAGAGATTTTAATACAGGCGCTTAGGATGATCAAGTGGGATACTAATTTTTACGATAGTTGTAAGGGAGGCAGTTTTTCCCCTATGCTTTATAGTTATTTACTCTATTTTTTGAGAGGTTTCCAATGAGTCAACCCACAATCGAGCCTACATTTGAATGCATTCTATCTAGACCTATGACTAATGTGTGTATGTGCATTTGGTGGCAGGGGTTTCCCAAGGGAGGACAACCCAATATCATGTGTAGGGTACCCGATGTCTAGGTTTTGGGAAATTTATGCAGTTAGAATCGATAATTAGTCATTGATTGTGTACATTATCCATATGTAAGGATCGACTGATGAGGGTGTGTGAACATCCGATTTACTCTGAACGAGCCAATGAATCTAAGAGGTAATATGATCGTTATATTTTGATTAATGTAATCGCATAATTAGTATCTTATTTAATGCACATAAAATTAATTATAATATTTTATTTGAATTGTCTAATTATTGTACTTGTATACTATTTTGTAGATATTGACACATTTTATGGGGATCAACCACCACTGCATGATGTGGAGATGGCTAAGGAAGATGAGTCAGTTGATGCCCATAGGCCTAACATGGAGCAACATAGGACAGGTCCCAGATTTCATCACCATGTGGTGCATCATCTATGTCATTTTATGGCTCAATAACGGTGGAGCCTATACGACCTCTATAGATCACATGAGACCCCAAGATCTCTCCCATGTGGTCCACCCTTGCTCGTGATATGACGATATTGATGTGCCTTATTGTCGATGTCGTTACACTCATTGAGAAGTTCAGGGATATTTCTCCTCCACCTCCTCCATTCACCAATCCAACAACTACTAGATCATCTAGCAATGTACATACTTCTATTTTTAATCCACCGCCACCATTATCTCCTCTAACATCCCCACCACCATCCACTAATGCCCCATCCTTTGATCCATTAGTCCTACCATCGCCATCCCTTTCTCTAACAATCCCACCACCAACCATTGATGCCCCATCCAATGATCCATTAGTGCCACCACTGTGATCCCCCCCTATAGCAAGCCCACCACGATCCACTGGTGCCCCATCCATTGATCCATTAGTCCCACCAGCACCATCCCCTCCTCCATCAAACCCACCAATATCTAATGATTCCCCATCCACATATCCATTAGTGCCACCACTACCATCCCCTCTTCCAACAACCCCACCACCATCCAATAATGCCCCACCCATTGATCCATTAGTCCCATCACCACCACCCCCTCCTCCAACATGCCCACCGCCATCCATCGATCCATTAGTCCCACCACCATCATCCCCTCTTCCATCAAGCCCACCACCACCACCCTCTCTTGCACTAGCCACAACATCCACTAGTGCACTAGCTGCGGCATCCATTGATGCACCAGGATATTTATAGGATTTACATTAGTTTCTATTATGTTTGTTGTCACATGACACGAGTAGTGGTATACCCTCCACCTCTTCTAGCATACATGGAGGTGTTGAGTCTGGCATTGGTAGTAGACCTAGCTAACGTATTTGATTGTTGAGATATGAGTTGACATCTATATTGATTTTTGATATTTCACTTCAGATTTATATATTATTGATTTGCATATCATATTCATGTTGTTTGATTTGTTGTTTCATATGATGTTGATGTNTTATGTATTTTTTTTATAACTAAAACGAATATATATATATATATATATATATATATATATATTCCCTTGGAAAAAAAACATAATTTTATATCATCTGAAGAGAAACAAAATTACATTTTGTAGGTATACATTTCTGCATATTTTGAGAAAACAAAAAAGAAAACTATAAAGTATGAGCTGAAAAAACAATTTCAAACCCATATCATACAAAGAAAAAAAAACAGTAAATAAACTATTTGATAGTCAGGTGCTAAAATGTCATGGCCAAATAGTTTCAACCCACAGAAATAAACTGTCCAAAAAATGCATCTGTGAGCCAGTATCTTGGCTGCCCATAACTGGAAATACCGAGACCTTGTCAAGTTTTCACAACGTGATTACCAACCTTTCCCAGAAAAGTTGTCCAAATATATATAAAAAACGATATCAATATTATGGAAATCCACACAAATCCAAAATAATAGAATTTATTGAGGAGTTGAACCCTCAATAAAAGGCCAATGAAAATACTCATAAAAGGTGTTGTCTATCTGTTCCCTAATCTTCTACTAGCCAATAGCCAACTGGAGCCCCACCTTTGAAGCGATATTCGCTTGCCTGTTGTTTTCCCTGTAGACATGTTCGCATGAAAAAGTGTCATATGAGTCAATAACTACTAGAATGGATAAAAGTATGTTTTCAAGTCTCAGATCTCTGCATTGTTGAATCCCCTTGATCCAGTTTATCACATTCAACGAGTCACCAAAAACCTTTAGTGTTCTACACCCTTTCTCTACTGCAAAAATGAGTAAAAGTTTTAAACATAATAACTCTACAAAATTGTTACTACCTTCTCCTAGCCTAGCCATCAACTCAAATGAGTGATTCTCTGCTAAGAAAAGTATAGCCCCTCCCCCACAAAGGTTGATTTGTGATGCTCCATCGAAAAAACCCCATGGAGCAGATCTATCAATATCCAATTCCATGACCTCCCTCTATTTTGACACCCTGATGTGTGGGGGAAAAGCATGTATAATCCCGCAGGCCAAGCTAGCAGTAATAGATGGTGTGTATACTTTTCCATTGAAGATAATATTATTCCTAGCCAAACAGACACCCCAAATTACCAGCAAGGGTAGCGCAGTCATAGCTTCTAGAGTTTCAATCCTCCTCCAGTTTTCCCAAGCCAGAAGTACTGTGGCCCCTTCCCACCTGCACACCAATCCCATTCCCATTGTCTTCAAACATTCCTTCCACACTTCCTTGCTGTAAGGGCACAAAAGAAGAAGGTGAGTCACAGACTCTCCATCAGCTTTGCACAAAGCACACCATCCTGAACCCTGAAAACATCTCTTTTGTAAGTAATCCCAAGTAGGGACCTTGTTTTCTAACACACACCACATAAAAAGCCTGGTTTTTGGTGGGCTCTGGATCTTCCCCAAATTATTCCACCACCATGCCATCCCTCTCTCAAAACCATATGCACTGAGCTTTAAGTACCCTGCCTTTGGGGTATATTTCCCACCTGGAGCCATATCCCAAATGAGCACATCCTCTCTATCCCAAAGCTGAACCTGTGTCTGGTTCAGAACCCCAATATAACAAGCCAACTCCAGTTCCTCAAGTTCAGATAACTCAAAATCCCTAACCGATTTCCAATACTGGGACCAACGATTTTCCTGAAATGGGGCAACAAGTTGAGAAAGATAAAAATATCTCTCTGTCTTAAGGATTCCACCAAGTTAATAGTGAGCCTATGTTGTTGGTTGCAACCCACCCATGGATCCTCCCCAACCCTCAACTTGCTCCCATTCCCTATATTCCATGCAAGGCTAGTTTCAATGACATCAAAGGACTTAACCACCGCCTTCCATATGATCGAGCCTCCAATGTGTGATTTTGTAGGCCTCCTAATCCAATCCTCCACAGAATCAGGGGAAATGTACTTCTGAACCACAACCTGAGTCCACAAACTTGTCATCTTTAACAATCTCTAGCCTACCTTGGCTGCTAATGACTTTGCAAAAAGGAAAATATTTTTAAGTCCCCATCCTCCCAGCCCTTTAGGCACCGCAATCCTCTCCCAACGAACCCGAGGGGTCACCTGCACCTCCTTTTTCCCACTCCATAAGAAACAAAAATAGATTCGACATTCCTCTTCCAGAATACCTTTTGGAATCCAAGCAAGTGAGATCTAGTAAACAATGATTGCTTCAAGGACGGCCTTAACCAATACCAGTCTACCGGCTCTAGAGAGCCATTTATGACTCCAAATTTTAAGGCGATTTTCCAACTTTTCCAACAGCGATTTCCAGTCCTTCTTTTGATAATCATTAGGTTATAAAAAGAACCCCAGATACTTTAGGCCACCATCCACATCTTCCAAGCGATAAGGGAAATACCCAGAGATGTTCCGAAGTTCCTTAGCACTGAGCAGATGAATAGACATCGTAGATTTTCCAGCATTGATTTCCATCTTTGTGGATTTTGCAAACAGAGCCAAAATGTTCGAGATGGTGTCCACATCTCTAACTGATCCTGAGCAGAAAATTAAAACATCGTCCAAAAATAATAAGTGAGTTATCTAGAGATGTTGTGATATATAAATCCCATTCATGTTTCCACGTCTTCTAGCCTCCCTCAAAGACCTACTTAGTCCTTTTGCCACCAGCAGAAAGAGTAGTGGGGAGAGAGGACATCCCTATCGAAGGCCTCTTTCAACATGAAAAAAAGGAGAGGTAGTGCCATTGATCAAGACCGAGAGGGAGACTGTAGTGATACAACTCATGATCCACCTAATAAAAGAAATGCCAAAACCAAGATGTGTTAGGAGCATACAAATGTATAACCAACTTATCTCATCAGAGGCTTTAGAGAGGTCATTTTTTAGAATAACCCCCTTGATGTTTTTGGTTTTCATGCTATGGAGTCCCTCCTGAGCAACCCCAATGACTTCATCGATATGTCTCCCCTCCAAAAACCCAAATTGTTCTGTCATGATATGATCAGATAAAATGCTTTTCACTCTACGAGCTATCACCTTGGAGACCACTTTGTATATACAGTTGCAAAGAGAAATGGGAGCCCAAGCTTTTATGGAAGCTTTTAAATTATGAATGTTCGCAGCAAACTGAAATGCTACAGAAAGCCTACTGTCTGGATCAAAAGGGGCCCAATGATTAGAGATCAATGTGCAGAAAGAGTCATCTTTAAGCCAAATCTTGTTAAATTTCAAAGGGTTGGGAGGTTTTATAGGACCATTCCTGTACTCCAGGAAAATAGGTAGATGATCAGAATTTCCACCACCTCCCACCCACTAACAAATGAACTGGTGCATGTCCACCATCTTTTCAGTCACCAGAAAATGATCCAGCCTCTTGGCAACACACCCGTCCCCACATATGTTATTTTTCCATGTAGGTTTGAGTTTGGTAGGTTCAATATCCAGCCAGTTCCTCTCCACTAGCTTACGAGTGAAGTATTCCGTCAACAGATCTGTACGGGCATGTGGCCCCCAAACCTCATCCTGCCCCAGAGAAAAATTTAAATCCCCCCCAATGATCACATTATCTCCCCTCAAAATAGAATTATTAAACAAGTTATCCCAAAAAGGGATCCTGTTTAGGTATGACCGATAGACATTAAAAACATTGACAGTCTCCCCATGATCCAGAGCCTTAAACGACATCCGAAGAACCGACTCCATACCCCAGATATTCAAAACCCTAACCAAACGAGCGTTCCAGCCCATGGCAAGCCCCCTAGAGCACCCACGAACATCCAAAGTCTTTAAAATCCAGCCCGAAAACCAACTTTCCTGCCTACTTTTAACCACATCACCTAACCCTAATGTTTCCTGCAGCATTAGAACATCAGGGTGTTCTAAATCTACCACCTTTCTGAGCACTGATATTTTCAGGGGACCAACCAAACCCCGACAGTTAAAGGACATAATATTCATTGGCGGCCCTTCTTCTGGGCATGCAGTGCTCTAAGTTCCCGTTCAATCGACTGTTGTTTACCTTCCAACAAATCCTTCCGTGCTCTAGTCTGAGCCTTTGCAATCAAATATTTTCTGCCTCTCCCATGAGAGGTCAGGTATGAAAGTTTCCCCAAGCCCCCCGAAACCGCCTTCGTGCAGGACCTAAGAAAATACCCAAAGTCTGAAGACCCCTACGAAGAAAGTGGAGACCGATCCCCCCCCTCACTTGAATCCTGTACCGTATGTGAATCATGTTCCTAAAGTAAAGCAGCAGAGACGGGTGTGGAAACCTCTAAAGGTTGGTGAGTGATGGTCAGGTTTCTTAATTTTTCCATCCAATCCATCCCAGACAGATTCAAATAACTAGTAAATAAATTTATGGACGGAGAAAGGGTAAAAGAAGAGGTACCTAGAAAGGGAACCCCATGCACAGGATCACGCATCGAATGGTTCACTTCAATCACTAGAAGGGATGCCATAGTCTCCTCCGCAGGTTCACTGACAACAACTTCAAACCCCTCCTAAAACACTGGTGAAGACATTGGATACGACTCTGAAGGACCCCCACTCGCTGAGCTAGACCCTTTAGATCCCCAATGCTTACCATGAGCATTGAGTGTATGCACCCCCAGGATGCAGTCAATTGTCGAATGGCCATAGGAATGACACCGCCTACACCTAAAGGGCACATTTTCATAGTCCAAAAGCTTATTAAACTGAGTATTGCCCCAAGTCAGTAGCATATCTTTAGCCAAGCCCTCCCGGATGTTGATGTTCACCAAAATACGGACCCCCAATTGCAGTTTTGATGTCTTGAAGGACAAATCAACTTCCAGGAAAGACCCCATAATGTTACCAATGTTGATAAAGTGCTCCTCTGTCCAGTACTATCGAGGTAGGCCCGGAAGCCAAACCTAGAGAGGCACCACATCCACCCTCTCCCTACTGGCATCAAAGGACATAATCCAAGGTTTTAACAACACTGGATTTTGGTCGAAAGACCAGTTCCTATGCAAAACCCACTGCACATGTTTTTGCTATTTGAAGTTAAAAGTGAACCAACCATGGGTGAGACCCTCCACTTCCGGAACCTCCCGAAGAGCCTCCAACCAGCAAGCCTCCACCCATTTAACAATAAATTGCAACGAGCAATTCCTCCCAACAAAATGCCCTACCAATGAAAAATTATCCATCTGTTCAATCTGTTCCCAGCCAATATCCTCCCCAAGTGCGAAATTGTAGCTTGACCGCCTCTTTTTCACCAAGGTTTTCCTCCGTTTAGACGCTCCCTTGTTGCCGACCCTGCCATCCACTTTATTGTTCGACCTAGAAGAATGAACACCTTTCAGAGATGTGTTCGGGCGACCATGTGGGTTCACTGTTCCATGATTCCCAGCCACACCATCCAACGACTCCACCCGCATACCCATGCCCCCAGGCTTACCTACCAAATGACCACTGGCATGACCATCCCCGACTGCACCAAATCCAGTACCAAGATCCCTCTCATTCCCAACCTGAATGCCTTCCGGGGCTATGTGTTCCGCTGAATCCTGATCCGGCCCAAAAACTTCAAAAACTTGAACATCCTCTAAAACACACAAATGGTTCATCCAACAAGTTAATCGGCGACAGTGGAGGAAATAGGGTAGAAGGAGAGAAACCCTCCACAGCGAAAACAGTCATGGGTGAGGAAAAGTGGCCCTCATCCTGAAATGGTGAAGCCTCCACATTAGCCCGAAAACCACCACCTGTCGCATGCCTAAAAATACCCTCCTCCAGATGGTCAATAAAGTAATCCACCAACTCCTCGTCCACCATTGCACCCAACAATAGTGAAATCCAACACTAAAAACCATAGAGCCATGAGTAAAAAGATAAAAATGTTAAAACTTACCCCTAGTGAAAAAAGAATAGCCACTGGAGATCCCCAGCTGCTCACTGAAAACCACCCTGACCAGGACTACAACTCAAACTTGTGGCTGTGCACAAGGGAAAAACGTGCCACATCGCCAGAGAGCCCTCCATCCCATCAAAACCCCTCTGACTAGATACAACATGTGCCCCGCAACCTGCACGCCAATCGAAGCCA
>LPNX010820415.1:161087-192280 GCA_001517045.1 Pseudotsuga menziesii | reverse complement strand
ATATATATATATATATATATATATATATATATATTATTGTATTAAAAACTTGGTTGGGCCTTCACCCAATTTACATCTATCCCAAGATATACAATTCCTTGTTTCCAAAACTACTCATTTCCTAGGTTGGTACTTTTGACATTGCCCATCAATTCTAACTTATGGAATTTGATTATTAAGCTAGGTCCTTCATTCAAACTTAGCATTCTTGTAGGTAGTTGGCATCTGTGATTAGCTTTGAAGTCCGGCTTCTTATTCAGTTCTCGAAGAATGTGATGAGAGGTAACAGAAAGAAATTCTAACAAGATGAAATGCAGCCTTTGCATAGCCACGTTCAAGCTTAAATGGTTGAACTTTATATCAGAGTTTAAAGTTTTGATTAGAATTTCTGAATCTCCAAACATTTGAAGGTCGTTATGTCTAGCTTCCTTTGCAAGTTAACATGCTTTTAAAAGAACACATATTTATTCTTGCTTATTCATGCTTTGTCCTAAACCCCAACTGAAATTAGCTTCTAACTTTCCTTCCGGGTAGTAAGTCATTCCCCCTACCCCGACTTTCCCTAGATTTTCTTTGGATGCTCCATCGAAGAAGATTGAGACTTTATTTTTCCCTTGGCACCATTATGAAAATTACTTTTTCCGCAAGTCTCACAAGCCAATTTGGTTTGGTAAAAGGCCGGTTAGAACCCATATGAATTTTATCCTGTTGCAGCAGTCCAAGCCAATTATGCTCAGCTATGAATTTAATGGGATCAATTTTAAATTTATTTCCAACAGCATAGCCTTTGCTTTTGCTGCTACAATTTCTGGTTTCGTGGGTTTGCTTTTAAAAATCAATTAATTTCTTGCTAACCAGAGTTTCCACAATAAAAAATTTGGAATGGCTTGCCAAATTTTCCTCCATTCATGACTGTTTGAGAAATTTCCTGGGTACCTTGACATCCAACTTGCAAATAGGCTTACAAGTTCAATATTGGAAGGTGCTGGAACCGACAATCCACTTAATAAATGTGCCTTGGCCTTCCAAGTAAAAACACAATAAAAAAACACATGGTCTGAAGTCTCTACGGCTTGATTACAAAGGCAACATCTGAACAGTCCTAAAAATCCCCTTCTTGACAGGTTTTCACCTGTTAGAGCTTTCTTTTGCATTAAAATCCACATAAAAAAATTAACTTTTGGAATAATTGGATAATTTCAGACGACTTTCCAAAAAGAAGCATTTTGCAGTGGAATCAGGTTTGACAGTAATGCATTAAATCTTTGTGCTACTGTATACTTACCTATTTTTTCCCATCCCCACGCATCCTTTAATGATGAATGGACTGGAGCCAACCCTGTTAATTTAACCAATAACAATTTGTTTTGTGCGTTGAGGCGTTCTGATAGTTCTGGGAAGTTCCACGGTGCCCAATTTCCTGTTCTGTCCCAAATTGAGATCTCAGCTAGTAATTAACTAGAGCTTAATCTCGGTGATGGATATGCCATCTTTTAAAGGAGCATGACCTTTTATATTGTCATCCCACAGTAAATCTTTCTTCCATTCCCTAGAATGCGATATAATTGTTGTTCAAAGAATTCTAATCCTCTTCTACATAAATTCCAAGTTATAGAACCTTTGGTAGTATTTGTTACATGTAGATTTCTCAGAGTTCCTCCATTAAGATATTTTTCTTTAATATTTGACTAACCCAGTGTTTTCTGTTAAAGAAGAACTGCCACAGAAGTTTTCCTCCCATAGCAAGATTACCCAAGCCTGGATCTCTGATTTGTAATCCACCTTCTAGAGCAGGTTTTTTAACAATATCCCATTTAACCAAATGCATTCTATTCTGATTTCATTTTTCGCCTCTCCAGAGGAAGTCTCAAATCAACTTAGAAATCCGATCTATAATTGCTTTTGGAGCAAGAAGAAGATAGGATTGATAAATTGGAAGAGCTCATAGTATTGACTTAATCATTATAAACTTCCCTGCCTTCATGAGCCATTGACCACCCGATGACGAAATTTTTGCTTCTATCTTACCAATTATTTCCAGCCAAAGAGAAGGTTTGTTATGGCCCAAGGTTAATGGAAGACCCAGATATTTAATCTTGTCCCATGTGTCATATCCAGAAAAAATCTAAAATGTGTGATGTGTTCACAATTGTTGAGTGATTGGTGTTCCAACCATACACTCCACTCTTTCTATTGTTGATAAGAGCCCCCGAAATAAGACAAAAGTTTTGCGGAATTTATTTAAAGGCTCTTGACTTCCTTAGCGAAGCCCTTCCCAATAGCAATGAATCATCCCTAAAGAGAGCATGATTGATAGAGTCTACCCCACTGGTCACCTTGATGCCCGCAATAATCCCAGAATATTTTCCTGTAGATAACTTTTTGCTCAAAGTATCAGCCATCATAATATACAGAAACAACAAAAGCAAGCATCCCTGTCGAAGACCCCTAGTTTATTGAAAAAAGATTGTTGGTCTGCGATTTACTAATGGCACTATCCAAGGTTTATCCGTGAAAGCTTTTATCAAATTTACAAATGCAGAGCAGAATCCAAACGATCGAAGAACTTTTTAAAGAAAGGATAACTTTACCCTATCAAAAGCATTTGTCATATCAAGTTTGATTAGCATGCCCTTCTCATGTCTTTGAAAGTTGGAATGCATGGCTTCCTGAATTTGAATCACATTATCCAGAATGTGTCTCCCTTTGACAAACCCACCTTGAAGAGGGCAGATCGACTTCCCTAACAGAGGCTTGAGCCGTCTAGCTAAGAGTTTAGAAAAAATTTGATAAGAGGCATTACAAAGTGAAATTGGTTTGAATCGATTAAAAGTAGTTGGATTGACTTCTTTAGGAATTAGTGCAAGGAAGGTGGAGCTGGTACATCCACCAACTTTCGCTTTTAACTAAAATGCTTTGATCATCCTGAGTATTTTTTTCTCTCTGATTACTAACCAACAAACTCTGTAAAAATGAAAGGAGAATCCGTTTGGACCTGGAGCTTTATCTGGCTCCATAGACCATATAACATCAATGGTTTCTTCCTCCATAAAAGGCTTCATAAGCTCTCCATTTTCCTTCTCACTGACCAAACAAGGAATATAGTGCAAAAATTCTGAGGTTAAAAGCTAATTTAGTAATTTTTTATTATTTTCTCCCAAACATAATTCGGCGATCCTGTAACTGAGATACTCCATGACTTAGTGATTGTATTCATAAAACCTTTTTGTTCTATCCAAAGTGGACTAAACCGAAAGGGAATGGGGAAGAGATCTTTTTCATCATCAACCTGCAGCAAAATTGGCTTATGAACCAAAGAAAGTTTGGGTAGAATGCTGGAGGGTATAATTTTTTTCTCCAACAGAAAAGAGCTCTGAACCAAGAAGCGATCCAACCTTGCTGAGATGTTGGCTGCTCCTGTTCGATTGTTAGTCCAAGTGTATCTGCCTTTTTTTTGTCTTAAAGTCTAACAGATCGCATAATTGAATGAAATTCTCCACTTATTTATGCATTGGGTCCCTCCCACATACTCCTCCTTTTTTTTCTTTGGGATCCAATGTAATATTCAGATCGCTAGCCACAATGATATTTGAAGGTGTATACGTAGCACCAGAATCTGCAAGGGAATTCCAATATTCTTTTTTTCTCTTGAAAATTTACAGGCACACAAAGATTAAAAATAACCAAAGAGATCTTACTTGGAATATGCTAGAGCTTAGTAAATATCTAATTCTGTGTTTCAAAATAGTTTACCATTAAAAATAGTTCCTCTATCCATAGGGTTTCAAATCCACCAGATGAACCCCATGCACTCACAGCCTTCCCTGCCTTCTTTTTCCAATTCTTTTTACTAAAGGAAAGAAGAGTTTCCTCTTCTATTTTTGTCTCTTGGAGCAGTAGAACATCGGGTGAATCAATTTATATAAGATCTTTAACAGCTTCAACTTTCGAAGGATTTCCCAGGGCCTTGCAATTCCAAGAGACAATGTTCATTATTTATTAGTGACAGAAGGTAGAGGGTCTCCTTTTATAGGTATAGCCTGAGTATTCCTGCCAATTGACATCTCTATTATAGCTTGACTTCCTTGCATCTCCAGACGTTCAACTTCTTCTTCCCGAACCTTCTTAAGAGATTTACACCCTTTTTTGGAAGACCTCTCAAGGGATTCATCTTCAGATGAGCCATAATTATCAATATGTTTTTTTTTGCCATTTCTGCATATGTGGGGGAGGAACCATCGGCAGGAGTGCCATGATCCTTCTCAGTTGAATCCTTATTTTCTACTCTTATTAGATCTTGTGATTGTTGAACTTCACCCTCTTCAAGCACTGGGAGCACTTGTTCTTTTGGATTGCTCAACACTTCAAAATTATTTTGTGATGTTATTTCCTTCATAGCTATCCCATTTTCATTCTGCTTCTGCCTGGTGGGATTATTGTCGGACCCCATTTCTCCTCTTTTTCCCTTTGATTTATTACCCTGCTTTGCTGTACTTGTTTTTTGAACTTGTGTCCATTATTCTCCCTTCTCTTTAACAGCTTCTTCCTCCAATTTCTTCTTACATGATCCAACAAAATGCCCATAGCCATGGGAGTGCCTGCACTTAAAAGGTAATTGCTCACAATCACACTCCTGCACATGCGACCAATCTGCTGCTGTCAATTTAATCGCTTCAGGAAGCCCTATCTCCAAATCAACTTCGACACAGATTCTTGAATAAGAATATTGTTCTCTTCTTTCAACGCCATCTATATACTTCCCCAATTTGTTTCCTATAGCTTCTAAAGGCCCCAGATTCCAGCAGTGAAGAGGAAGGTGCGAGAGTCTAACCCAAACAAGAACTGTTGAAGGCACATCTTGGCTCGGATCAAAATTTGGGGTCCACTTGTTCAGATACAACCCTTGAGGGCCCATGAAGTATGGACCATTTTGAAAAATTAAATCTCTATCTTCTGAGTTTTAAAAAAGGAATACATAATATCCCTTACCTACTAGATGACTGCGAATGCCTTCCGAGATAAGGGGCTTCCAATTCCTCTGAACCCATCCATCAATTGCCTTAGGGGATGGCCAGAGACTAGAAAACTGACCAATAAGACCCCGATATGCAATATTCATAGCTGTCCGACAAGGTTGTTTTGCAGGTAAATCCATCGAGGGTATATTATCTAATTTCTTGACAAACTTCTGTTGATTCAGACTGAGTTTCCTCTTGCCGCTTGCTGCAACCAATCTCCTAAAGGTATCAAGCTCAGGGGGAGGGGAAGGACCCCCTCCGATTGTCATGGCGGTCATGACTCTCAATGCAAGCTCAGAGGATTCTTGAAAAACACTAATGCAACCTTTGAAGCGGTACTGTTCCCGGTATTTAAAAGATTCAAATCTATACAGCTCTCGTTTCTACTACAAAGAAGATCAAAGCTCTACAACTTCCCATTCAAGATCCAAGACAACCTGCAAAAAAAAAGCTCTACAAGTTGCTCGGTGATCGGTTTAAGATCCAAAACCACTTGCAAAAATTCAAAGCTTTGCAACTTGGATCGTTCAATCTCAGAGTGCTCAGCTTGATCAGCTCTCAGCTCGTTCCTTGATCCTTATATTATGTATTTTCATATCATGTTCATGTCGATATTATTAGATAATTCTTTTAATTGCAACAAATAATATTCCATTAATTTATTTCATAAATATTTACTACTAAAACAATTGGAAACAAGAGCCACAAGGTGGCAATGTCCTCGCATTTGCACTTGCACTTTGATAAATTGAATTTTATAAAGTTGTTAGTAATAGATGCAAGTCTACACTGAATCTAACAAAAGCAAGAGTTAAATACATTCCTTTTGACAATATGCAGGTTAGTTGAAGAGGTCAATTGTCACGGATTTAAACATGGTTTACCAAGATCAAAAGGCATTGCATTTGTGTCTTGTAACTTTTTGTTTTATATGTAATTAATTAAACAATTAAATAAAAGTTTGTTTTGTTTTGTTTTTGTAAGCAAGAAGATCCTTCTATTACTAGGCTTAAGCAAGCACACATATAATTACATCAAAAACCAAACTTTCCCATTTATGGGAAAACAAGCTTGATTCCTAGCCTTAAGCAAACACACAGATAATTACATCAAAAACCAAACTCTGCCATTTATGGAAAAAGAAGCTTGAGAATCAATGTGGCAGTGTCCTTCGAAAGGAAAATAAAAGATTGAATGTCACTCCCATTACATATTTTAACATCATTATTAATTTTAAAAACCAAAAAACAAATAAGAAACCAAAACTTTATATTAAAAAAAAAAAAAACTCATATCAAAGGCTCTTTTCCCTTTCCATATCATGAGACTTACTAGTTACTATGAAAATTTGGGAAATGTTCACAAGCATGCAACTAGTTTAATTGTAGATTCAAATATTAAGAGAGTAAGACAATATGAGTGAAGAAAAAAAAATAGAAAATCAGAAAAGCAATGATAATGGTTAAAAAAAAATATATAAATATTAAAAAAATTAATTACTAGAGAAAAAAACACACACACGTAAAAAAACAAAAACAAAAATTAACCTCTTAGCAATAATTCATTATTATTATCCTTATTAAAAATAATAATAATTACTAGAGAAACAAAAAAACACACAAATAAAAAACAAAAACAAAAATTAACCTCTTAGCAATAATTCATTGCTAGGTTATCCTTATTAAAAGCAATGGAGTGTGAACACATTAAACCTTTTACTTAGAATTCAATGGGTTTATTGAAGGAAAGGATGCAATTTTAACAATAATGAATTATTATAATAATTCATTATTAGGTTAACCTTATTAAAATAATTCATTATTAGGTTATCCTTATTAAAAGCAATGGAGTGTGAACACATTAATCATTTTACTTAGAATTCAATGGTTTTATTGAAGGAAAGGATGCAATCTTAGACATCCATGTGTGCACCTCCTTAAGTGTAGGGTAGAGGGTAGATAATTAAGGAATAGCTTTATGATAGTTTTAAATGTTTTTTTTGTAAGTTGAGAGCTATTTTATTATAAAAAAAATGTTGGTATATACAGAGTTACAAAACAACCTGCTCAGGTGGAGTAGATATGGAGTGCCAAAATGAGACTGGGTCCTTCTTCTGGGAAAGAAAACAGGGGAACCCTCCCTCCTAGAAGGAAAACATGCCTTCCAAATACACATTAACAAAAAACACCCATAGTTTTTGAGGTAGAGGCAAAAAGCCATCTAGTGGACTGTGTTGAAAGCAAAAAAAAAAAGACCAGATATTTCCAAGATATGTACCACGTGGCTAGGAAGACACCCGAGCGTGAGCCGTGTTGCATGTGCATGGAGAGGACACGCGGCCATGAACCGTGTTGCAAGTGGCTGAGAAGATACGTGGCCATTGATCATGGTTTTTGCCATGGTACCTCCTCGATAGGGAAAGTGTACCCTGAGGAGTCTAGTTGTGCGGGCTCGCCTGAAGACATCGTTGAGCTTCCACTGGATGTAGCCATGTCTTCATCGCTAGAATTGTTCCTTGCCTCCACGGTTCTTGCAGAAGGTGATTTGGTGGGTAGAGGAGAGGTTTTCCTCATGACAACTGGGTTGGAAGAGAATTTGCATGCAGAGCTAGTGGACAGTCGACAATGAGGTGGGGGAATGGTGCAAGGTGAAGGAGCAGAGGTGGTGGCTGGGACAGCAGGTGAGCAAGGGGGAGCTTGATGTGCCTCAGCTTGAGGGCCATGAGGTGCAGTTGTTTGGTGAGCCGGATCTAGTTGAGGGGGAGATACAGAGGTGGGAGGAACTAGGGGGTTGAAATGGAGGACCAGGCGCTTAAGGAGATTTTTGAAGATCCAAAAGTTCCGTCGACGCTCCACCGTGCGTCCTGCTGCACCCAGTGCACCTGACAGTTCATCCTCCCAGTTCGAAACGATTCTCTGAACTTACACCGGTATTTCCAAGTCGAAGCCATTGTTGCTGGCTTGAGTTGAGAGGGGTATTTGTCCTTCTGCTCGTGTTGTTCGGCCTCGCCCCATGTGGGGAGTGCCCCTTTGTCTTCTGGGTATAATGGGAAGAGCGTAGCTGGATGAAGGTGCTCCTGTGTAAGATAAAGGCTTGCTTGAGCAAAGTAATGGGCAGACGGGCTCGGACTGTGAAGAATGCTGCTGTAGCACAGGGTGACAATGATGGAGCAAGAGAGTGGATAGCTGAGTGAGGAACAACAATGACGAGCCAGGCAATGGAAAGCTGCGGAATGATCCAAAGCAATGGCGAGGAGCGGGTTAAACTCAAGAGTCGACATCCTTCGCAGTGAATGCTGCTTGTACGAGTATCGGCTGCCAGCAGGTAGATTAATGGCATCTGAGCGAAGATGAGACGGCTTAGTCCCGTCGACAAGCTAAGAGAAAGCCACGTCATTTGTGGCATGTAAGGCCCAGTTTGACAGCATAGATGGAGGGTTATGCATGGGCGGGAGAGGCCGCATCAGCCTCTACGTTAGCGCTAGTCACACCTGCATCCGGGAACAATAGTCTTAAATGTTAATTACATGGTTTTATTAAATTAACTATTATTATTATACATTAATATAACATTTTTTTTTTTTTTTTTACATTTTATATTGTTTGAAATTGGAATAATTATACTATGCATTTTTTTAAGATCTATGTTAATTTATTGGAGATTTTTTTTGTTTTCTTTATTGTTATCATATTTTTTATTTAAAATGTTTCATTAACGCTCATTCACATTTTTTTTTCATTTTTCTATATATCCTTTTTATTTTGAATACTTATTTTCAATTTATTTATTTAACTATTCCATATATATATAAACATTTTGGATATTCATTTTTAATTTATTAAGTATTCTATTCAAATATTAAAATTTTGAACAAAATTAATATTTGATATAATATTAAGGAGTAGTATATTTGTTAGATGTTTTATACATTCGAATGATTTTTTTTATCAAAAATCTGAATTTCGAATTGCCCAAATCATGTTTATACAAGTTTAACAACTATCATATAAAAACCGAAAAAAAATGAAACTTTTAACATTTAGACTAATGCTAATATTACATCATCATTTTGGTTACTCATTTTCAAATTATTTATTTAACTATTCCATGCATATATACAAATAATTTTGGTTACTCATTTTCAATTTATTTGAATGTTGCATTCAAATTTTAAAATTTTAAACAAAATCAACTTTTTACAGGTTTACCAAATTATATGGATCTAAGAAAATTAATATTATTGCATGACTACCTAATTATATACATCTAATAATAAAATTAATATTCTTGCACCCAAATTATATGGATTTAAGAAAATTAATATTATTACATGACTACCGAATTATATACCTCTAATAATAAAATTAATATTGATGCACTTAAAAGGGATGCTATCAATACGCTATATTTTTTTTTAAAAATTATTTATATATGAATTTAACATTAAAAAATATCAATATATATTCAACCTATAAATTTATTCCCATCTATATTTATTAAACTAACCTAAAATATATTAATATTCAACTTTTCAAACCATGTGAGTTTGTTGAGGAAATAATGGTTTTTCCGCCATGTAGTCCAACAATAGTGCATGGGTAGCAAATGTAACTAAAAGAGTCTTTGGCGATTGGATCATCCAGCAACCCATGTTTTATAAGTTTTATTGGTTGTAGTTCCTAAATTAAATCCAGTAGTTAAAATGGTACCACTAAAGCAACAAAGTTGCCCAACTTCAAATGGGGAATGCTAATCCGCCATAGCATCCATGTATAATTAATAAGGCAAGGTATGGAATGTCGAAAAGTAAGTAAAGTAAAGTAGCTAAAAATCATTTTGAAATGTTTTTTTGATGTTCTTTGATTCAATAAGAATATTAAGGTATTAAGGTCTGGTATTTTTTCCTCTGAAAAAAAACTATTTTGAAATGTCTGTTTAAAAGAGGCAAATCCTTGTTGATTAGAGGTCTGAGTCTATGGTTATGCATGTTGGGTAAGGTTGGTTCAGATATGGTGGGGGCGCGGTAAAGTACTTGCATAATTACATATATTATTATTATTATTATTATTTTTTTCAAGAAGAAAAAACTGTCCTTGTTATTCAAGTTGAATCAAAAGACATTTTACACACAATAGCATAACTTCCCACCCTGGGAATCCCGTCAGGGAGAAAGGCACAAAATACCAAAATTCCCATCAGAATACTGTCTCATCATGTAATGAGGACTGTCTGATCATTCACATCAATCGAGAGCCAATAGACTCTGTTTTGCATTCTAAAGAGGAACTTACTAAAGAAAAGCAGCTGCAATACATAGGTAAAATACCAATCAGACCAGTAAGGATCAAATAGTGTGTCCAGGGGATCCGTAATGAGGGGAAACCTCATAATACAAGCTCAAAAGAGCTAAATATAATCTCTAAAAACCAGATTATTCTCATCAAATTCCAAAAAGCAGCATTTACCTTGGGGAAGACTAAGTGCCTTTTTAGAAAGTCTGTCAGCAGTCATATTGTACTCTCGATAGATGTGAGAGAACGACAGTTCCGGAAAGCTAGAGGCTAGCTTTTTAGTCTCCCTACACCAATGAAAAAGTTCAGGTGGGGAGAGAGCAGCCGATCCTTTTGCCCAGTTGATGATTACCAGAGAATCACCAAATACCTGGGTAAGTGGGATCCCCATCATATGGGAAAGATGCAAGAGCGCCCAGAGACTGAGCAACTCTGCCTTGGTATTTGTGCCATGTCCCACCCCCAACGAAAATTCCAAATAGTGGGAGTCATTAAGAAAAATGCACAGTCCAGCACCAGCTATCCTGTTGTTGCATGCACCATCGAAAAAGCCACATGGGAAAGTCTTGACAGGAGGAAAACCAATATCCCTTCTTCTATTTTTCTTGATGACAGCCTTATGAACTGGAGAAAGTATTGAAAGCAAAATCTGCTGAATGATGCTTTGTATATTCCTGTATTTTCCTTCAAATACTGCCAGATTGCGTGCTTTCCAAGTCGACCACAACATGTAGAAAGGCAGCAGAAATATAGTCGAGTTCTTCGGTGTCTTATCCACCCAACCATAAACAATATCGGCAACAGGAATGCCTGATAAACTTAAATTTATGTGGAAATAGTCGACAAAAAACTCTGCTACAGATTTCCAAACCTAGCAGGATGAAAACAAGTGCTCGACCGATTCCTCATTGGATCTGCAAAGAGGACAAATGCCAGGACCCGTGAACCCTCTACACTGTAGATTATCCCAGGTGAGAATACGGTTACGGAGGACAAGCCATATAAAACATGATATCTTGAGTGGGAGGGCCCTGTGCCATACAGGGGGGCATGCATCCACCAAGTCCAGTCTAGTAGATGAATAGAAAATGCAGTCATATGCCTCCCTAGCAGAAATAGAATCTTTTTTATTATTATAAGACCACATCAATTTATCAGAGCTGTCCGATAGTCGAATGCCTGAAGCTACTAGCTTGAAGGTAAAATCATTCCAGACCGATTCGAAGGTACCTCCAAGGTCAAGATCTGAAGCAGAGTACCAGTAATGTCGATCTACAGAACATGGATTATGAGCTTGTGCCAAAGTGCAGATATTAAGATCTTCCAGATATGTCCTGAGATCTTCTGGAAAAGATAATAATGCTGCCGAACCCATAATCGGGTCTATCCCCAAAAGAATACACTCGCCATTCCCAGCCTGCCATGACAGGTGCTGGCCCAACCATGGAAGAACCTGTAAAAAACCCCGCTAGAATAATGAAGAATTACGAGTTCTAAATGATTTTGACCGTAGCCAATCCACCACCGTCCCCCCTTTAAAATATTTTTCTTGGAGAACCTGAAACCAGAGACCATTAGAGTGTAAAACTTTCCAGAACACATTCAACCGCAGAGCTTGGTTGAAGCAGGTGAGGTTTTTAATACCCCAACCACCAGAATATTTTGGCCTGGATAGATCATTCCAATTAGATAGATGATACTTGTACGATGATTTAGTGGATCCCCAAAGGAAATTGAACAAAGAACTTCTTAGCTTCTTAAGAATGGTGCATGGAAGGGGGGCCAATCCCATCCAATATACAGGAATACTAGAAAGTACAGCCTTGACAAGAACAAGCCTCCCACCAAGAGATAAATATTTGTAAGCCCAGTGGTTGATCCTCTTTTCAAAATTTTGCAATAACCAGAACCAGTCAGCAACTCTGTAGTTCAGGGGTTTCAATTGATATCCCAGGTAAGTGATATCTGACTGTATAGGAAGCATCTTATAAGGCAGTGCAGCTCTAAAATCATTGAGACAAGTATCATCGAAATTGTGATAGAGAAAACATGACTTATCAGAATTAATTCTCATCCCTGAAGCTTTACAAAATGTATCAAGGAGGACCTCAAAAGCCTGCCAGTCCTGGAGGGTACCCGTTCCCATAAGAATGACATCGTCCACGAATAGGAGGTGAGAGAGGGTAAGTGAAGGTGAGGTACGTATACCTCTGATGAGACTGTTGTCTCGGGCATCCTTGATGAGGAGACTGAGACCCTCTATAACGAGAATAAATAGCAGTGGAGATAAAGGGCAGCCTTGCCTAATACCACGAGAAGCAGTAAAAAAGTTGGAGGGAGTCCCATTAATTAAAACAACAAAGTTGACAGTGGAAATACAAGACATAATCCAATTGACAGTGAGGAGTGGAACACCAATCTGAATAAGGATAAGCCTAATATAAGTCCAATCAACACGATCAAAAGCCTTAGTTAGATCCAATTTTAGGACGAATGAGTAGGAGTTCTTGATTTTAACTGAGTGGAGAACCTCCTGAACAATACCAATAGGCTCAGTGATTTGACGATCTTTAAGAAACCCGAATTGTTCATGGGAGATACCCAAATCAAGAAAGGGTTTAAGTCTGCTTGCAATGACTTTGGCAATGAGTTTGTAAAGAAGGTTACATAAGGAGATGGGTCGAAAATCGGTGAAAGTGCGGGGCTTGTCCTTTTTAGGGATAAGGGTTATAAAAGTGGAGTTCAAGGATGGGGTAATATGCCCAGCAAGCCTAGTAGAATCTACCATTTGAACTAATGTAGAGCCCAAGAGGTCAAAAAAGTATAAGTAGAATTCCACTGGCCACCCATCTGGGCCCGGACTACGATCCTTTTTGAAGGATTTAAGGGAAAGCTCAACCTCCTTCAATGTAACCTGTGACGTAAGACTCAAGGAATGCTCAGAATGAATCATTCTAGGAAAAAGTGAGATCACTTTGAGCTAGGATTCAAGACAGGTGAGGCTCTCATCCCGAAAGATATGCTCAAAAAAAGATTTACCAAGATCCTTCAAGGGACCTTCATCCTCAAAAACATTACCTTGATCATCTTCCAGAGACCAGATCATATTCTGAGTCCTTCTACCTGATGCAATAGTGTGGAAAAATTTAGTGTTAGAGTCCCCTTCAAGGGCCCACTTAAGCCTGCTTTTGAGCTGCCAAGTGAGCTGAAAATGGTTCAAGATACTGAGTCTTTCTGCATTAAGACAAGAAAGATGAGCCTTTTGTTCCTTAGAAAGTATGCCCATAGAAAGGATAGACTCAATGGCACGGTCCAAAAGATAAGTGTCCTTGACATAACTGGGAGATTTTTCTTTGATCCAGGACTTAGTATCCGACTTGAGGAGCCTAAGAGTCGAACAGAGATCCACAATACCAGAAGAATGATCTAGATTTGAATTAGAAGACCACCATTGATGAAACCAATCAGTAAAATCAGGATTTTCCAGCCATGACCTGTTGAACTTAAATGGATAGTTGAAGGGTCCTTTAGTATGATTCCACTCCAATAGAATAGGAAAGTGATCAGATAGGAGAGAGCAATGAGTCCAGGTCCTATAGGCCCCAAGAGAGGGCAGGAGATCATTTGAGATAAGGAATCGATCAAGGCGCTTGCAAATACCATCTTCACCAGTACGACCGTTGCTCCATGTAGGACCGGTCGAGGGAGGAGCAATATCCATGAGACCAACAGAACTAAAGAGGGAATGCAAGTGATCAGATTGCAGGTCCAAAGAAGCCTTGCAGCCCCAAATCTCTGAAGAGTGAAGAGTAAGATTGAGGTCACCAGCTAAAACAAGGCGAGGGAGATTGAGAAGACCACCCCGGAGGACTTTGTCCCAGCAAGGAATTCTATCTTTGTAGGGTCCATAGACGTTCAAGACATGGATAGGATAGGAGAGACCACGGAAGTGAGCCTGGAGTAAAATGCCAGCATAGGTATGGTATGCTCTGCATTTAACATAAAGTGGATTCCAGGCCGAAAGGAGCCCTCCCGAAAGACCTCGAGCACTAATAGCACAATATTCTCAAGAAGGCAAGATTTTCGAAAAAGATAAAAGGGCCGGTAGATCGCTGCACATAGTTTAGTGAAGGAGAATGATATCAGGATGAAGGGTATTAATAAGAGAGCGGAGACCAAGAGTTTTGGGCCTGCCTCCGAGGCCACGAACGTTGAGGGAAAGTATGATCATTAAGACCCATCTAGAGAGGGGGTACACGCTCTAAGGCCCCGGGGATGATGGTCAATTCCAGCTTCCTGTAGTTTGACTGAAAGGGGTATATATGGAGGAGAAGCCGGAGAGAGTACACGAGACCCCTTCTTCCCTTTAGGTTTCCGGATAGTAACGTTTGCAAATCAGATAGAGTTGAGAGGAATAGTGGAGGAGGATAGTGGGTTAGAGGCCGTAAAGATGGAGAGTGATTTTTTAAGAGTCGGGTCCGAAAAAGACGGCGAGGAAGGGGGGCTATGGTGAGGTTGTTCTGAAGGAGGAGGTGGGTCCAATGTGGGGGAAGTTGTCTGTGGTGGACCCGTCATCGGGGAGATGGAAGGTGGGGGGTCCTGAGGAGGAGGGCGAACAGGAAGGGGAGGAAAGTCAACCAATGAATCAAGTGCTTGGGGACATGGGGGGGTGCTCTCTACCAGAGCATCAGAAGAGCCTGATAAAGCTGCAGAAAAATCCAGTGGATTACCAAGTGAGGAAGAATCCGGTGCAGGTTCGACAGATAACCCAGGGTCCCTGACCTTTTTATGTGATATGATCAGACTATCAACTGCCTCAAAAAAAGATTCAGGTACAGTTTCAACAGGAGGAGAAGAATCAAAGACATTACCTAGATGTGTATGACGAGGGACCGGGAGACCAGTAGGAGGCGAGGGCGTCCTATCCAAGCTGGATTCCCTAGGATCAGCAGCAGAGGTCTTCTGTGGGCAAGAGTGCCTGAGATGCCCTATGGAATGACAAATGCTGCAGCGAAAAGGCACGTGAAGATAATCCAATCTCTGAACCAGCATCCTTTCACCACAAAGGAGCTCAACTTCAGTCGACAATCCACATGAAATATTCATCTCCACTAGTATCCGAGCAATACGTTTATCATAAACATGCAGAAAGTCATCTTCAACAGAGACAAACCGACCGATGGTGTTGCCGATACCCTCCAGGATGGTTTTGCTCCGCAGAGGGAAAGGGAGTTGCGGTAAAAGAACCCGGAGATGACGCTTACTGATTTTTTCTTTAAGGGGGTCGAAGTTGGTATGCCAGCGCCCGAGCACCAAAGACCCTTTACCGACACGCCACATGCTGTCCAAAACCCTGGTACAGTGGTCAGGATCGAGAAATACAAAGACAATCCATCCTCTGGAGAGAAGACTGATGGTCGGTATGTAGTTGAATAAGGGTTTCCAGAACTCATTTGCCCAAGAAACCCAAGATTGCTTATCCATTTTGCAATATTCCAATCACCCAATCAGTGCACGAGAACACAGTGTGGAGACTCTGTCAAGAAAGACATCATGACCCAAAACATATCTAAACTGCTCGGCAGTAGCCTTGATACGCTTAGCATTACGTTTCCTTCGGTGGCGCTGCGAAGACCCAGAGTCCGCCATACCAAATCAGAAGTGCCCAATCCACGTAAAGAAATGATGGTATAAAGCAGTGACCAAGGAAGGCAGAAGAAAAGTCACCAAACATATACGAGCAGGATGGTAGAGAAATACCATAAACAATGATGGGTGGCCAGACCACGTAAAAATCCCATAACAGATAGACCCAAGAGACCAATGTCAACGGCCTGCTCCACCAAATGATTAGAGACACTACAGACAAAGAAAAAGAGTAAAAAACGAGTCAACCCAGAACCCTAGAAACCCGGGGCCGATAGAAGACATGTAAAGGTGGTGGACCAAAATACAAAATCAGAGCCGCAGCAATGAGCGATGTCCTTCCCACTTTTTAGCTATAGCTTGGTTGGTACTAGTCCCCCAATGCAGGGGAGGGACTCCAAGCTAGGCCGCAGTGCTCTGTCGCCACAACCTTTGCCAAAACCCCACAAAAGAACAGAACGATGAAGAACCCCTCAAGGGTATGTACAGAAAGCCAGCAGAGAATAGCCACGCAAGGAAAAAACAAGACACCCCAGGAGCAGCCGCATCCGTGAGCAGGACTTGACCGAGGGCAAGAGGACTAATGGAGCCTCCAAAAAGGAGAGCGTGGCAAGTACAAAGGGTACCCGAAAGCACTGGAGGGTGAAGAGAGCCATGGAGATCCAGAGATATGGAGGGTAGCAACTAGAAGAAGCAGTGCGAGGCAGAAACCCTCCATTGCAGAGCCCCACACACCACATAATTACATATATTATACAAAATGATTCCCAACCCTAGACAATTCAGTGAGTCAAATTTCCATCCATTTGTTCAGTAGTTAAATCTCCATTTTAATTCGTGCAATCTCCTTAAAAACCAGATGCAAAGTCGAGCAAGGTGTAAACGAAACATAGTATATTGGTGGTGGGAGTAAGATACATTGCTTATCACTGCAAGGGAAACAAACCGAGGTGAATGCTTAGCATTTAAACTCGTTGACAGAGCAACATAGACGAGGTACAGTAGCATTTAAACCCGTTTACAAATTCCTGTTCTAGATGACGTAGGCCCATCGCAGCCAGGGTGTGGGAAACAAACCCCGAGGAGAGCGTCACCCTTTGCAACCCAATAAGATAGTAGATAAATCATTTTTATAAAAAATATATTAAATACAAAAAAAATTCTTATGTATAACTATGCAGGTTTTTTTTCTTTTGCTTGTACGACATGGATTAATCGCTTGGAGCGATCACAATATAGTCTCCTATGGGGACATAAAAATGTTCTGGTTGGAATTAATATATAGCATGGAGAGATCTATCGTTGTGGAATAATAAGGCCAACGATATTGCTTACAATGGGTTTCAGTCTTTTGAAATTATAAAAGTTGTGATCGTTTGGTTAAAATACCGAAATGATAAACTAGTAATTGATGCATAATTATTTCAGTTCCCTTACTTATGATTGAGTGTATTTCAAAGGATTTGCAATCCTTCATTATTTAGTAGACGACGTTACTACACTAGATAACTAGATATGGATGGTTGCAATAATAGATTTTATAAAATTTCATTTGTGTAAGTGGGTAAATCATAAGATAAATTTCAAATGAATTAATTTGAAATATATAATTGAATTTTTATTCAATTATGTGGCATGTTTATTGAATATTAATTTAAAAATTTATCTTTTTTAAATTTATATGAATAAACAAACAAATTAATTAAAACATATTTTTTAATTTTTTAATAAACAATAGAGATGAAACATTAAATTGCACCATTAATGATGATATAGATTCTAAATAAAAAGTATTTTTCCACACTTTGAAATTGTAAAACTCTAAATAATTAGCAACAAATCTTCAAAACAATTAAAAATTGTGCAATATTATTATTAAAATTATAGCTCTAAAATGTATTCTTAACCCTTGATATTATATTAATTGTAACCCTTATCCATAGCTTCAACAATAAATCATTATTCTAAAACATAATTAAATTACCCAATGTTATTAGATTATTAGATTATATTGCTGTTTATAGTTATATAAAAATGATGCTATGGTAATACTATAATATTATTCTCGTAAGATTATTGCTTAATCACTATATATTACAATATATCAAGAAGATAATAATAATACATGACCCCTATAATTATAATAAGCTATATAAGTGTTCATCAAGTTGTAGAGACCCACCGCGACTATAATATTATTGTCGTAAGATTATTGCTTAATCATTAAGAACATTACTATGTTAATACCATCATAGTATTGTCATCATAAAAATGTACTTAAAAACGATTGTTTCCAATGGTCGTTTGCATGGTAGTAATTGTTATGATCCACATGCTAATAAAAAAATTTCCCAATAAAAAAAATCATATTTTCTATTTAGAAGAGAAAAGAAATACATTTTTTCAGGAGTATCTCGAAAAAAGAGATAAACATGGATTTCATCTCATACATAGAATCTATAATCAATAACCATTGAACAAGTTTGAGAGTAGTACTAGCACATACGAAATATGACAAAAGTCAAAACATAAATGTGGCTATATATCTTTTTTTTTGTAAATTCAAGAACTATTCTATTGAAGTAAAATAATAATACAATCAAGAGTACAAATCAGAGAGTCTGTTCTGCAAGTAGAAAAAAAAAGACGAGCCTGCCCTTGAAGGGAATTCAGACCTTTGTTGTCTAAGAGATCCTCCCTGCGAGAGGGAAAACAAATCATAAAAGTATGGAACTTATAGAGTTTACAAGTATAAGCTTGATAAAGCACGGTGATAGTAAACATGGGTGTCTGAGTCCCCAATGGCTCTATAAAAAAAGAGAATGCATAATTCATAAAAACCTGACCTAAGGATTTGTGTAAGGCTCCTCCTCAATGGGTGTCCCGAAGCTGAAACCCAGTTGTGTGCTTGGAAGGCTTTGCACCATGGAGTCAGATGGATTCGTGGTGACTAGACCGTTATTGTTTCCTGGGCACCCATCCTCGCTGTGGAGTTGTCGTTGCTACTGGAGGGAGTTCTTTTAAAAGGGAGAGGCTCAGATTTCTGGTAGTCCAACCACAATATTGGTTTTGTTGGACTTGGTGCTGGCCATTATTCGCTGAGGAGGAGGTGACGGATGCTCAATGTCCATAGGCGCAATAGGGGGGTTAACGGGGGGAGCAATAACTGGAATAGTTGAGGGAGCTGGAGGCATGAGTTGGAGGGTGGTGGAGGGAAGGAGGAGACAAACCAGGAGATTTTTCACAACCCAATAATGACGCCTACGCTCAGTGGTCCTGTTATCCACAAAAAGAGAGCCTATTATTTCATCTTCCTAGTCATCAAATAAGAGGCAGAGGGGACCAGGGATTTCCAGGTCATATCCCTCCGAACTATATTGGGAACTAAAGTTGGTGGCTCACTGACTGGAGGTGCCTCGACCTGCACGACCCCATCTGGGAGTGGCCCTCTGTCTGCGTGACATGATGCATCATGTAAGTAGAGTGGGGGGATATCATACCAAGGAGGCAGCAGGGGAGCTAGGAGTAGAAGGCTGAAGTGTAGGGTGACCAAAATTCGCAGGTGTAAACATGGGTAGGCAGGTGGAGAAATGGATGAAGAACTAGTGGCTCTTTACAATAACCCAACAACGCGTTTCCAAAGGAGCATTGGGGATTTCCATGAGTTTGAACACATAGGAAGAATGCCATGTGACGATAAAGGGGACACGTACCATGGAGAATTTGATGTTCGCACTCGTCGAAGTGGTAGAAAACCAACACATTAATTTTCGAAGAGGTGACATCAGAGGGATGACATCATGGGGCAGCTATATGCGCCGTTAGTCATGCTCTGTGGTCCAGACAGTGGAGAATCACCCACAACTAGGGAAATGTGGCTATATGTTACTAACCCTATCTAAGATTGAATGAAATAGAGACTCCACCCTATAATTCTTCCATAGACCATGAGCTAAGATTCCTATCCAAGCCTTTTTTTTATAGAGAATCCACAAATTGATTAAGATCCCTGTAGATATGTTCAAAGGAAATGGAGTGAAAATCACCGGCAACTTTCTTTGGATCATCAACAATATTCATAATAAGAAGGTATTGGATGTTAATTGAATTGTTCATACTATTGATAACAAGATAAGAGTCACCCTTGATTCTCATACACTAAATGTTGTGTTCTATAACAAACTTGAGAAGGTGAAACAATGCTTGAAATATAGCCCAAATTTTGGATCTAGAACCAACAAAACCTGAACCTTGAAAGTGGTGATATGAAAACTAATATGAAACAAATGCAAATCCCCATATAGATCTATTTGCTTGAGATGCTCCATCGAAACAAGCCCACGAGAAGGAATCTAGAGGATTGAGCTATCTCGCATGAAGGGTCCTAGATTTTTTGTTGATATTCCTATAATGTTCAAATAGGGATTGGATTCTTCTAATCAGGGTGCCAGTGTAAGCAAAGCTCTTATCGGAATAGAAATTTGTTTCGCAACAACCAAATTCCCCAATTAACAAGGAAGGGAATCGCCTAGTACTCCTTCATGTCCTTTGACTGGTAGTATAAGTGAAAACAAGAGTCTAGAGAGTTGATATCCCACAATCCTAGTTTATGATAGAAATTTTGTAGTTACAACCAGATAGATATGGAGAAGCAGCAGTCACAAATTAAATGATCAACATATTCTTTCGATTGTTTACATAATACACATATACATGGCCTGAACCAGTTCATTTCTTGTAGTCGATCCCAAGTGAGTGTTTGGTTGGATAGAATGAGCCACATAAGTAGGGTGCATTTTGGGAGGACTTTTGTTTTCCATATTTTCTACCACCACTAGCAACTAGGTCCTTCCTTTGGTTGAAACATTGATTCGTATCCCAATTTAGTAGTGTAATAGTGCCTAGTTGAATTGTAAATGCATGCCAAAGAATTAGCTTCATACTTTATTCAAATATGGGCCTTTGTGAGGGATAAAATGTATCTCTGCCATATGTGTCCCAAGTTGTTGTCAACAACTAGGTCCTGAGTGGAGAACCAACCTTGATTCCATATATTGGTTTTCGTCGAGTCCGAAATCTTATCCAATTTTTCCCTACCCTAATTTTGAAGTTGAGTAATTAGATCTCTGGGAACACATTATTGAGAAAGAAGACCTGCAATGGCATCGATCCATACTCAAATTGATTTTCCATTACACACCTTCCAAGCTAGGAAGTTTCCAATGACAAGAAAAGTTCTCGTGAGAGATTTCTAGTGATTAGACAAATTCTAGGTAGGCTTGACACAATTTCAAATCTAGTCTATGATTGTACTTGGAAGTATATGTTTTGCAAATAGAATAACCTTCCATAGGAGGCTACATGTGAGGAAGATCCACAGGGGCCTTGTAGCTAGAAATTTGTTGAAGAAAATGATATTTTTTTATTCCCTACCCTCCTAGATCCTTTGGGGTGACAAGCCTCCATTTACTACATGGAAACCTTGATATTTAGGATGCCCTCTACATCCATCATCTACTCAATGATACAATATTTAATGTGGAAACCCATCCGGGAAAAGCCACAAAGGCGCTCTTTATTTGGCATGAGAAATATATGGCACCTTTTTTCTGCACACTTAGCTGCAGAATTTGTTCTAGATCCTCTTCTCTTTTCTATACAAACTTCACTGTCCTCTCATGCTCTTTATTCTTATGTCGTTCAATCTTCTCCTGCTTGGCTCTACTATCGATCCACACACATCTTGGATCGACTACTATTCTCTTCGACTCTACTATCGATCCACACACATCTGGGATCAACTACTCTTCTTATAGACTAAAGTGACTGACTAACAACTAAAAACAAGTAACAGGAAAACAATAAGTTAGGAAGTCACTGGGGAAGTAACCCGCATACAACTTGGGTTCTTCCTTTTATAGACTCTTTACGTGTCACATTCAACTGAATTCATTATGTTAGCCAACATGTTATCATTCGTATTCTAGTTACACTTGTCAGTAGGCACTATCGACCCAAAATACAAAGATGCTTTTATTCCTCATAACACATGTGACTCTAGCCAACTTTGTACCCATGATATCTTGAGCTGTCCTTTCAATCCATTGCGTCGCTGTAGGCCTTCTCTATCATGGTTCCTTCCAACGCGACTGATATCATCGCATTATTTCCTTCTGTCGCGAATTCTCTTATGTCCCAGCTTCTCTTCTTTCAGAAGCTCTTCTCCTGTCGCAGTTTCCTCTGCGACTACTTCTACTGTCTTAGCTATTTTTCTCTTATCCAGTTCTATCTTCCTCCATCGCAACTTCCACTGTGGCTGATTTTTCTACCTTTTTCTTCCTTCCATAGATGCTTCTGTCGCAACTTCTACTCCACCTTCATCTATTTCTCTCACAACTTCTTCTCACTTCGAGTGAACTCTTTATATACTTGGGGAAGAATTCTATTAGAATTCTGCTTATCTTTCCCTAGGGCCAACAACCCTCCAACACTCACCTGTGGCTCGTCCCTAGCCACACAAAGCTACTTTGCAACTTCTGCATTCGCGACCACTTTGTTTTGAAAATATTGAAATATTTTCACTATCTCTTCTATCTCCTGTCACACGTCTTCTTCTACTATCTACAATTGTTCAACAAGGTCAAAACTAAGGTGTTTCAATGTTACGAGCCCTACGGCCTTCGCTGCTCATCGCACCTTCTGATGTACAGACTAAATGATGCCTATGACTCTTTCTACTTCAGCCTACAACTCTGCAACTCTGTCAGTCCTTTTCTATTATTGAGTGTGGTGTACTACAACTTGTTGTTGGAATTTTTTCATTTTTATGGCCTTATCCATTTTCTCTACTAAGCGTAACTTTTTCATCTCATTCTTCAATTGAGTTGCTCCTATCTCAGCTATGCGCATCTTGTCACGTCCCCGGTTTTGACCCCGTTTGCATGATGTATATATTGTAATTAATTGTGGTGAGGAGCTCAAGGCAAAAGCCCCACCATCGATTTTGTTGTGTATGTTTCGACAATGGGGATAATTGCCGATGGTATGTCGTGCTATCCGGCACATTTTAATTCGGCATCATGTAAACCCACACATCAATTAAAATAAACCACAACCAGCTATGGCAGTGCAATGTTGAATGAAAAGGGCATGGTTCCGAAGGATAAGGGGTGGGGATGTCAAACCTTAGTTATGGGGGAAAAACCCATGTTTTGTCACCTTGTTGATTTGCCACCTTTTTGTCTCACCCAACCTTGTCAACCTCTTTAATGCTTCAGCTGGTGGTTGGGGCAGTTATTGCTGAAGTGGTGGTGGTTGTGGTAGGCTGTCAGCCTTACCCACTTGCCCACTCCACCCACGTTTTCGATTCTCTCCCTCACGCACTCTCCCTGGTCAGTTCACTCACCACGATTTGGTCTGTTGGCTTCTCACGCACAGGCTCTGGGCGATTTTAGTCTCACGCAGACATTTTCTGGGGCTCCACAAGTTGCTGAAGCACCCACGCACTGTAATTCACGTCCTTGCTGTTGTTTTGTTCATCCACGGGCAAAATCGGAGTTGTTTTCTCCTCACGCGGGGCCTCTACTGCTGGAATCCTCACGCAGAAAATCAGGTATGTCTTTCCCGCGCATTTTTCTGTTGGGTGCGAGTTTTTCCTCACGCACAAGATGTTTGGGTCGATTTTCCCATGCTGTGAGCCATGCTCGTTGTTTGTGTTTGGGGCTGTTGTCTTCCCCATGAGTTTTGTTGGCTGTGGGTTCCAATTTCGTTTTGGACCACTATGGATTGCTAATTTGTGGGCTGAGTTTCTGTGTTTTGGGACTGTGCATAGTTGCCATTGTTTTTACTTTGAAATTCGGCTGTTGCTGTTGTTTCCCTGGTTTGGGATGTTGTGGTTGAGCTGTTTTGGCCACGTTAGGGCCAAAACCAACTCTGGGTTGTCCCTTGGACTTGAGCTGTGCTCCTCCATTGCTTGGGGCTGTCCCCTGTTGTTTATGACTTCTTCACAGAGCTATGAAGGGATTGTTTGGCTACTGGTATGCAGTGGTTGAACCTTGGACTGTGCTGGCTTGGCCTGTCTGTGGAAAGCCTGTAAAACCCAGCAGTGTTGGTTTGGCTGTTATGTGTCCCCTTGGCTATGTGTAAGCCTGCAATTGACCCTTATTCCGGAGGAATCATGCCCAGCTCGGGGGTGGCAGCGTTGCTGAGAGATTGATGAGCAAGCTGGCCTATGGTTGGGTGGAACGTTGCAGCGACGTAGCTGGTTGCGGGCAAGTTCTTCATTGAGAGATGAGTGCTGTTGTTATCCCATCTCTGCAAATCATATTGATGTTAAATGAATTCTAATGAACATGGAGAATTGCTGGAATGTGTGTGTTTGCTTCCGCTGTATGATTGAAGATAAATGCATCTGTGTATGCTTAATTTCAGCATTTGAATTCTGTTTATGTTCATGGGGCATTTTGCCTGGCTGTGTATGTTGTGTTGGTCGCGTCCTCTTCTCCGGTTGAGGGACGGGGACGTGTCAGAGTGGTATCAGAGCTCTGAGTTGCAGCAATGGGCCTCTATGGGCCAAGAAGGTGTAGTGACAGAAGGTAGAATTATCTTCTCTGTTCAGCAGAGCAGCAAAAATTTCAGAAAAATCGCCTAAGTGTGAGTAGTCGGACCACAGGAGGAAGTGGAATTCCACCGTTGCGGGTGAGCTGGAGAAGTTCCTACCCGCCGTTGCGGAGGGACTGGCAAAGTTAACGTCCGATGTTGCGGACGAATCGCTGAAGATTCCCATCCGACCGTTGCGGAAGGATTCATGGAGTTAACCTCCGTCGTTGCGGGTGGAGCAACGATCTTCCCTTCCGACCGTTGCGGGTGGCGGAGTGATCTCACGTCCGATTCGAGATCCGTCTGATCACCGACGCCGCGGAGAGTTTGAAGATCCATCCGATCACCGACGTGCGAAAAGAAAGCTCGGAATTTTGGCTAAGTATGGAACGGTCGGGCCATTGAAGGAAGTGAACTTCTGGCGTTGCGGAAGGATTGGCAAAGTCTTCCATCCGCCGTTGCGGACGGCTAAGCAATCCTGCGTCCGATTCAAGATTTAGCCGACGCCCGATGTGAAGAGTTCGTCCAAGAAAAGAGCGGACGGTTTGGAACTCCTGGACAGCCGATACGGCGGAAGGGAGATTGGTTGGAGAGCCGATACGTCGGAAGGATTGAAGCTTTCAAGGGGCCGCCGTTGCGAATGGGAAGAACTTCCGAAGAGCCGACGCTGCGGATGGAAAGCAGTTCAGCATCCGATGTGAAGTTAGCCGCAGTTGCGGAAGGGCTGGAACACCCGGAGAGCCACCGTTGCGGAAGGCTGAGAGTTTCCGGGGAGCCGATTCAGTGGAAGACAGAACGGTCAGGGAGCCGGTTCGGCGGAGGAAGGAATGGGAAAGGAGCCGACGTTGCGGCTGGGAGATTGATTTGGGAGCCGATACAGCGGCTGCGAGATTGGTTAGAGAGCCGATTCTACGGAAGGGACAATGGTTCCAGGAGCCGATTTCAACTGTTTCTCAGTGAAATTTTGAGCTGTTTTAAGAGAATTTTCAGGGGCTGAAAATGAGAAAAGAGGCAGCGGTCTAATGCGCCAAATTGCGTGAAATCAATGATTTACAAAAAAAAAAACGAGGGCGCTGCCCTCGACCCGCGGGAAGCCACAAGGGGGCAAGCCCCCTTGACCCCCGTCGTCCCTTGAGACAGTCATTCTTGTGAAAAAAAAGATTCTATGTTTTGGGGCAATTCGGTGAAACCCCAAAATTCATAAAAGATGAATGATGCAATGGAAGTGAGGTGGCTGAAATTGGCACCTAGTCCAAAATGCAGCTGTGTGTAAAATGCAAAGGTTTGCTGAAAGTCTACATTCTTAGAAGGGGTGTGGTTTTCACATCCGAGATCGGAATGACGCATGTGAATAGGCGTTGGAAAGCTTATCCAGTAGGGAGAAAGGATAAGTGAACAGAATCTGAGCATGAAGCAATAAAGTGCTAATGATGGCTACTGCTATCAAATGGACAAATCTGGACAGTTGCATGCCCAGGGGCAGCAAGGACTATGAAGTCAACTAGCTGCTGTGTGGAAAAAGGAATTCCATGAGAAGATGAGGGAACTGAAAGGGAATTTTTCATTAAACCCTATCTTGCTGACTTTAATTACATTTCCTAAGTTATGCTTGAAATGCATGAGGATATGTATTGCATGCATAGGATATTGCATGATTGGTAAGAATATTGGAAATTATGTATATGTATAATGAACCACTGATGATAATCATTGTTTTGATGTTGGCATTAGTGGACAAACCAACGATGACATGGACCCGGATGAACATGTTGTTGATGCTGATGAATGAGACCAGCAACCCTCTGGAGAAAGGGATAAGGCAACAAGTCCATGACAAAAGTTGGTGAGCAAATTCTGTAATCTCCTGCAAGGACCAACCAAATTGGTCATGTCAAGGGTGTAAGTATGACCCATGCAAGTAAGAGTTGCTCCATGGATTGTTCCAGGTAAGAGACCTCATACCATGTGAATATTGGAATATAGAAAGGTGTCATGCCTATACATGTTAATGATATTGATTATAGTAATGCATCCTATATGAAGTAGTCATGGTTAGGCCATGGTATGGTTGAATGCATAGTATTCCTAAATCAATGCAAGGTAGTGTTGAATGGACATGCATTAAGAAGATTTTATGAACCTTGTTGTTATGCATTGAATGTATGCATATGAAGGGTGCGAGTGACTGATTGCTTAAGTAAAGGTGCAAATGTTGTGATGCATTGCATGAATGCATTGAGATGAATGCATGTGATATTATGGAGAACTAATGACTGAAATGATGAATTGATGACAATTCAGGAACCATTTCAGAGGTTGCTAGGAATGCAGGATAGTCATGAATAAGTGGTTGCCAGAAATGCTCTATTGAAGAGCAAGGTGGTATGAATGATACACTTGTGGAGTAAGGAGTATCTAACCACTTCATTTAATTGCATGAATGCTGTGACTATACCTTGCCATGTTAGTATGATAATGATTGCATGAAGTAAATGAGCTTTGAGAACACTGAAGTGACTAACCTTTGAAGTATTTGAATTCTGAAAATGCTTCAGTGATGGTTGTAGCAATGAGATAGTATATGCATCCATACTCACCAAGTGTTTGGTTGATGGAAGCTCATGTATCAGGTAGATCAATTTGTGAATGGCATTGAGAGGTAAGACCCTAACCAATGATGGAATCTACCGTGTAAAAGAGCTTGTTAGATTTTGCATTATGGATTTCAAATTTAAGAAAATGCTGACCACTGATAGTCACCATTGGCTTGCACAAGATTGTGTTTGGTTGGTTGAAATTCATGTTTCAGGTAGATTACTTCAAACATGACAGTGAGAGGTAAGTTCCTAACCACTGCCAGAATCTACCATTTATGAGAAAAGTCTCATGGTTGTAAAAATTAGTTGGTACGGGTTGTTAAATTCGAATTGTGGATTTCGGATTTAAGAGGTACTAACGGCTACTAATCATTGTTGGCTTGTGTGAGATTGTGTCAGGAGGGACACATGGTAAGTGGGTATTCATGTTATGATAGTAGGCATAAAATTATAATGGGCATAGTAATGCTGCATACAAGAGACCCACAAATGAGCAAGTCAATTTATGTAGTAGATAGAATCACAAATTCTTATTGAATTCGATTGCTAATGTCATTGCTTGGTTACGAAACGATCAATTTGGATTGTAGTATCAGGTAATGACTGACTGTTTGGCTATTTGATGAATGTGTCAGGAGTACACGCTGCAGGAAGACCATGTGCGATGGCCTGCAGAAGCCAAACTTCATGGGAAGGTTTTCCCTTGTCTTGGAAATGGGTTTCGGGTGAAACGCCATTAGACATTTTGAGAATGTCTCATCTGTACTGCATGTTTGGTAATAACATGAGTAAGATGGTATGGATTATGTCAGTGAGACAGGTGTGAATATGGAATGTAAACAGGAAGCAGGGATGGGGCCTTGGTTTGCTTAAACCTGGTGATTGGAAACCACACAGATAGAGCTAGAGGGCTAGCTTTCTTCTCCACGACCCCGGGATAGCACTAGAAGGGAATGCAGGGCCTGAGGGACTGTGTAGCTGAGAAGGGACTGATTCCTTGTGCTGGGTGTGTGTGTGGGTGTTATAGAAGTCAGGCTAGTTCTAGTGTAGGTGTTCCTAGCTCTACAGCGAGCTCACCAGCTTAGCATTCAGTTTTCCCAACTCCTTGACGGTGCCTAACAGATACAAAGGCATACTGCGACGGAAAATGGATAAGTGTTCTGTAACCCTTGCTATGAATATGCATGTTTAATTATTAAATTCCATATGCAGAACATGTTTTGATTTATTTCCATGATGACCGATTGCTTGAGTATGCATAGGGCCTACATGGCACACACCGGAAGAGAGTGCACACTTTTCCGATGTCGAGTCATGAAAGGATTTTCAATATTGATTATACTCTGGGGAGTGGATGCACTCCTGGTGTCTCAATAGTTGATAGTGAATGATATGAAATGTGATTACAGTTTTAGAGCAATGATGCTAATGAGTTTGCTCGTATGGCTTGTGTTGCTTGTGTTGACAGGCTAAAGGTAAAGGTAAATGGTTGATATAAGTGTATGTTGGTATAAGTGTATGGCGATATAAGTGTATGTGTCATTGTTGACATAAGTGTATGATGGGCTGTGATATGCCTAAGGATCCATAGTAGATCCTAGACCTGGAAATGGTCATGATAAAGTTCCAAGCCCAGTTGACATGGTTATGTACTGGCTGGACATTAACTATTTGATGTTGAGGAGAAGCCTACATGCTGACCTAACATCCGAGTCCATAGGCGATCCCAAGGCTTGTAAAGCGAAGCAGGATCCTGTGGACGAACGAGGAAACGCACAATACAGATAAGTATTGGATTATTTTGCTTATGAATATACATGTGTATATGATTTGGTTATGATGTTTTAAACTCTTGTTCTAGAGATAAAACTGATGAGAATAAACTAAACATGTGAATTATTCAATGTTTGGATATAGGTATCGCTAGAAGCAAGGACTATGAGAGCATCCTAGAGGTGCATGAGGACATGTGACTGTCCTGGAAAAGCTCGGAATGAGCGGTAATGAAAAAGGTGCTAGTAGGACGGGGGAGTCCTAGCAGCCGAGACAAACCATTTGGAGAGACTCCATGGTTTAGAGGTCTAGAATAGACCAAAGACACTAAGTGTCATGACCAAGAGAGATTGGTCCAGCATTCACGGTAAAGTGAAAGAGGCTGAGAGCATGAAAGGCCACAGCAGTGGTGTGGGTTCCAGGATGGAACAGAACAAAGAGGGGAAAATCTCTTACTTCTCTCTCTTGCCTTTTGATTATATATATATATATGTTTATGCATTGTGGAAACAAAAGATTGTTGAATGCATGTATGATTGAGAATGAAATGTGTGTTTTTGCTTAAGCAAATTTGTGAATGCTGGAATAGTTAATTCCCTGCCCAGGAATGGACATGAAGGAGCTCATGTGCCTGTTGGGGAAAGGCATGAAAAATATGAAAGTTTCCTTAATGGAACTTGGACTGTCATGCCAATTGGGTAATTAACTAACTGATTTTGATATCTATATTATGCTTGGTCTGATAGACTTTCAATGGTGCATTCCACAGGTGAGAAAAGTGAAACCAGGTGGTGCACGTTGATTATGGCAGCAGATCAAAAGTTGTTGGACTTGGCTGGAAGTCTCCTTCAAGTGATTGCCAAGACCCCAAGAGAATCTTGGGGAGATGCTCAGGATACAGAAAAGGCAGAGTGAAATGAACCACCAGATTTTGCAAGACTCTATCGGTTTGCAAAGGGAGGTGAAGAGCCTTCTGGGAGAAATCAGCAAAGGAAAGGAAGGTAGATCAGCGATGGGACATTCGTCCAAGCGACCTGATAGGAAACGGTCCAGGCATGAAGACTCAAAGGAAATTGAGCAGGTAATGATGAAGCAGCCAGTGAGATGCTGGAGATGCGGAGGACATCATTTATGCCGGGACTGCCCAATGAGGGAACATGATGAGGGCAATAGCCGCAAAGTTCCTAGACTTCGGGATCAGCAAGAAGCTGAGAACCAGCAGGAAAAGTCCATGGAAGCCGAGAGGCTTGGTCGTGAACGTTCAAAGTAGATGATTGAACGTGGGGCAGATCTGCAATTTTGAAATTTTGATGTGCAATTGTATATGTATTGTATATATGTAATGGAACACCGAGGACGGTGTTATTCCAAGGGGGAGGGGAATGTCACGTCCCCGGTTTTGACCCCGTTTGCATGATGTATATATTGTAATTAATCGTGGTGAGGAGCTCAAGGCAAAATCCCCACCATCGATTTTGTTGTGTATGTTTCGGCAATGGGGATAATTGCCGATGGTATGTCGTGCTATTCGGCACATTTTAATTCGGCATCATGTAAACCCGCACATCAATTAAAATAAACCACAACCAGCTACGGCAGTGCAATGTTGAATGAAAAGGGCATGGTTCCGAAGGATAAGGGGTGGGGATGTCAAACCTTAGTTATGGGGGAAAAACCCATGTTTTGTCACCTTGTTGATTTGCCACCTTTTTGTCTCACCCAACCTTGTCAACCTCTTTAATGCTTCAGTTGGTGGTTGGGGCAGTTATTGCTGAAGTGGTGGTGGTTGTGGTAGGCTGTCAGCCTTACCCACTTGCCCACTCCACCCACGTTTTCGATTCTCTCCCTCACGCACTCTCCCTGGTCAGTTCACTCACCACGATTTGGTCTGTTGGCTTCTCACGCACAGGCTCTGGGCGATTTTAGTCTCATGCAGACATTTTCTGGGGCTCCACGAGTTGCTGAAGCACCCACGCACTGTAATTCGCGTCCTTGCTGTTGTTTTGTTCATCCATGGGCAAAATTGGAGTTGTTTTCTCCTCACGCAGGGCCTCTACTGCTGGAATCCTCACGCAGAAAATCGGGTATGTCTTTCCCGTGCATTTTTCTGTTGGGTGCGAGTTTTTCCTCACGCAAAAGATGTTTGGGTCGTTTTTCCCATGCCGTGAGCCATGCTCGCTGTTTGTGTTTGGGGCTGTTGTCTTCCCCATGAGTTTTGTTGGCTGTGGGTTCCAATTTCGTTTTGGACCACTGTGGATTGCTAATTTGTG
>LPNX010820415.1:140793-159478 GCA_001517045.1 Pseudotsuga menziesii | reverse complement strand
CATGACAAAAGTTGGTGAGCAAATTCTGTAATCTCCTGCAAGGACCAACCAAATTGGTCATGTCAAGGGTGTAAGTATGACCCATGCAAGTAAGAGTTGCTCCATGCAAGTAAGAGTTGCTCCATGGATAGAAGATGCAGGGGCACTGTGTGCCAAGGCTATCAACCAAGTCTCTCAGGCTTGGGAAGCATTGATAGACGACTCCGAATTGGAAAAATTCATAGAGGAGCTGCGCACAGCTAAGACAGGAGCAATTCAACTGAATAATGATATGAAAAAGTTACCCTTAGAAGAGAAAATGGCTAAGGCCGCATAAATGAAGAAACTCCAACAACAAGTTGCAGTGCTTTGCATTGAACAACATCAAAGAGTTGACAAAGCCAGAGAGTTGTAGGATGAAGCAGAAAGAGTCACAAGAATCATTCATCATATACATTAGAAGGTGTAATGAGCAGTGGAGGCCATAGGGCTCATAACGTCGTAACACCTCAGTTTTGTCCTTGTTGAACAACTGTAGAAGGAAGAAGAAGACGTGCGAAAAGAGACATAAGAGATAGTGAAAATATTTCAATATTTTCAAAGCAAAGTCGTCACGAATGCGGAAGTTGTGGAATAAATTTGCGTGGCTTGGGACAAGCCACAAGTGAGTGTTGGGGGCCTGTTGGCCCTAGGGAAAGATAGGTAGAATTAAGTTAGACTTATGCTCAAGTAGATAAAGAGTCTGGTTGCAAGGAGAAGAAACTGGTATATAAATAGATGAAGGTGGAGGAGAAGCTGTGATAGAAGCAACTATGGAAGGAAGAACAAGGTAGAAGAAGAAACTACATAGGAAGCTGCGATAGAGGAAGATAGAAGCAGATAAGAGGGAAAGAGTTAAGACAAAATAATTAGTCGCAGAGGAAGCTGCGACAGGAGAAGAGCTCATGAAAGAAGAGAAGTCACGACAGAAGGAAAGGATGTGACAAGATTAGTTGTGACAAAAGGAACCATGATAGAGAAGGCGTGTAGTGGCGCAATGACTAGAAAGGAAAGATCCAGAGATCATGGGTACGAAGTCGACTAGAGTCACATGTGTTGTAAGGAATAAAAACATCTTTGTATTTTGGGCCGATAGTACCTACCGACAAGTGTAACTAGAATAGGAATGACACCCTATTGGCTACCAAGATGAATTTGATTGAATGCAACATGTAAAGAGTCTATAAAAGGAAGAACCCAAGTTGTATGCGGGTTACTTCCCCAGTAACTTCCTGAATTCCTGTTTTCCTGTTACTTGTTGTTTAGTTTCTAGTCATTCAGTTGAGTCTGTAAGAAGAGTAGTCGATCCAGGTTGTGTGCGGATCGACAACAGAGTCAAGTAGGAGAAGATTGAACGACAAAATAATGGAGAGCATGAGAGGAGGCTAAATTCTGTATATAAACGAGAAGAATATCTAGAACATAGTCTACAACTAAGTGCATAGACAAAAGGTGCCATATATTTCTCATGCCAAATGAAGAGCGCCTTTGTGGTTTTTCGCGGATTGGTTTCCACGTTGACTACTGTGTCATTGAGTAGATGATGAATGTGTTTATGTTGCATGAATGTATATGGTGAATGTGCTTTTGTCATAGGAATGTATATTGTGATTAAGTGTTTATGTATTTGCTTATGAATGATTTCTCTTATGCATGAGTCACACTATTGATAAATAACCTATGTGTTAAGCTTATATTGTTGTAACAATATCTGTGACAGATAAGTTAAGTAGTGTCTTATCTGTACACAGTAAGGTTAAGCAATACACTTACCAACTTTAGTTGAGTGAGTTGGTAAGGTGTAAAGGGAAAATATATCCCCACCCAACTACAGAAACCTGGTTTTGGCAGTTACCCACAAAAGACATCTTGGGTGAGACTACATCTACGTCGTAGGTGCTGCTGACTGAGCCTTGCTCTGTTGGGACAATATCTTGGGATTTTTTGTACGCAACAAAAGGTCTGAACCGGGGTCGAAGGGAGAAATTCCAACAAGTTATTTGAATTCAAGTTGGGAAACATGTCCATGGAATCTTATGAGAAAATGTTTCTAGAACTCTTAAAATATGTAGATTTCATAAAGGATGAGAAAGTGAAGATTTAGAGGTTCCTCAATGATCTACTAGATTCCTACAAAGATAAGAGTTAGTATGTCATAGCAAAGTCTCTCAAGGATTCCATTTGGAAAGCAAAGCAACTATATGATTAGAATAAGAGCAAATTTCTATATCAGAAGGATTGAAAATATAAGAATAAAGATGAACAAGAACACAAAAATAAAGGATTCAAGACTTCATCATTCAGAAGTTGTAATAAAGTTCCCTCTGGAAATGAATGGTATGAAGAACTTTGCAGAATTGAACATCATACCTTTAGGTTCATATGATGTATTGATTGGCATGGATTGGTTGGATCACATCGTGCCATCCTTGACTGTGATAACAAAACTTATACTTGTCTAGATGAAGAAGGAATTCAAATGATAATGAGAGGTATATCCAGGCCCGTATCTCTGAGACAGATCACAACTATGCAATTGAAGAAGTGTTTTAGGAAAGGTCATCAGTTGTATTTGTATCGCATGTAAGAACCAAGAGAAGGAAAAGAACCTGAGCTACAAGATTACCCAATGTTACAAGAGTTTGCATATGTATTTCAAGAATTACCAGGAATTCCAATTGAGAGAGAAATTGATTTCACTATTGATTTGGCGTGAGGTGTAGTTACTTCATTTGAATCACCAGTAATGTCCCCAAATATTTTTCTATGTACCACTCCATTAGATTAGGGAAGGAAATGGGTAAGTCACCTTGTAAGGTTCATGGCGTGGGCCATACATTTATGAAGTATGATGCCCCAATTTGAAAATAAGGCAATATTAGACCAATGTAGACAAGAAGGGAACACTAGTGGAGTGGTAACTCCCAAAGGAATCTCATGAATGAGGAAGCAGGATAAAAATAGCCAAGAGGGGCACATTAGTGGTGGAAGAAGTCAAGTGAAGTGTAACTTCCACCAAATGAGGGAGAATCTCTTAGAATCAAGGAAAAAGGGATATATGACAACTTATTATGAGTATCAAGTCTTAAAAAATAGATAATGAAGGAAGATAGAGCAGTGTAACTCCCCAAGGAGGGTGCATGAGAAGGTAGGTGGGCCCACTAGATGTGTAACTCCCTCAAATTAAGAGAAACCTCTCTAATCCGATTTTTCAAGGAAGTTAAAGTATTATTGGGTTAAAATAACATTAGAGAGTGAGTTAAAGTCCCAAAGAATCATTCTCTCATAAAATATCATTTATTAAATATTTTATTAATAATTATTAGAGATAATTCTATAAGGAGGGAAAATGTGAATGATGAATTATAAAAGAAGGGTGAGGGCACTCATTGGGGATATTTTGGGAATTTAATTTTTTATTGTAAATATCTTGTGGATTTTGAGTTTGGGAGATGTTTCCCTTGCATTTTTGAACTAGTTTCGGTGGTGAAAGATTCCACTCTAGCCAGTAGAGTGGAGGAGATCATCAAGATCTCTTCATGTGTGATTCCTTGCTTGTTATTGAGAGAGATCACTCATATTTCTCCATGGAGATTCATTGATCAAAGTATTTTTTGAGTTTTATTGCATATTTAAAGATTTATTATTGTTTGAATGTATTGATGTGTTGGTTTTCTAGTGTTCTATGTGGATGGCACACTTGATCTCATACAACGATTGGTTCACCATTCTATTAAATGTTGGTAGCACATTTCTGGAAGAGTGAGCTGCATTTTGGAGCTAAAAAATCATATATTATACTTCCTTTATCAGATATGGTGTGTTGGCGCTTTATTGTTTGGTTGGATCAACTCAACCGACTGAAATCTGTGTTGGAGGGCCGAACTTGAGGTTTGTGTTTAGACACTTTTGAGAATTTATGGAATGTGATACCTATTCCATTGCATATGGAGCATTGTTTCCAGTGGGAACCACTTTTTTTCTCATAAAAAAAGGTGTATGAATAAGTAAGTTATGGTTATTTTACTAGATTTGGAGGTTTCAAATGTAAAGGGTGCACCGATGCATTTCTATCTGTAAATATTTATGAGTTTCGATCTCTATGAGAGACATATATTTATGTAATAAGTGTTATAATTGTCCCCATGCTTTCATAATAAATATTTACAATACCTTTCTTCATATTGTGTTAATTTGTTCCAATTATTGGTCAACAATGTATGAATAAGTACCCCATGGGTGTGTAGCTATTAAACTGCCTCTATAAATCATTCATAAAGGGTTTTAGAAGTCTGTTAGTGATCTATTCATATTTGTTATAATGTGTTTGTGACCATTTAAGTCTCTGAGGATAAATTCAAGATGCCCTGAGGCTGCTTGGAATGAGTTGGAAATCAACTGTTTCCTCTAGTTAAATATGAGCTAGTCTTCCTTGCTTGGAAATTGTGTTTTAAGTTCTATCCATGAGAGTTTAAATATGAAGTAAATGCCATCCTTGCTACTATTTTGAGTTAATATGTTTCAAATACACACCATCAATGTTTCTATATTGATACAATACATCTTTATGTGAATTGGTGAATTAGTCATTAATTCGAATGCTTCAAAAGTACTGCTTATGGGGTTGCATACAAACTATTTGTAAAAGTCCTAAGTCAGACTTAATGACCAGAATCCACACCTTATATCACAATAGAACGGTCATAATAAAATGAACTCTAAGCATAGGTTGTGGGTTTCAAATATTATTCATGCCCAGAGGAACTTTTATTAATTCTAATGTTGTTGAAGTGAACAAATCTAACTTTTGAATCTGGTAAAAATTGTTTGTATATGAGCTCTATCTCATGAGTATCAAATTAAGGTATTGGTTGCAATGCATATCATTGTTTGAAGGAAGTTGGAAACCATTATACCCACCATGGAAAATTTTGAGCTAATATCTCTGATTTTGGATCGGGCATATTAAGTGGTATCAGAGCATGTTGCTCAACAAGTTTGGGAACTAAAGAGAAACCTTCTTCAAAGTTTTGCAAACATGTGGTTGGAACCAAATGCATGGGATATCGGGGGGATATTGACATGGGAAGAATAATTTTCTGAATATGGATTCATTTCTTCAATTGAATATAATGAAATAGTGGAAACCATAGAGGGAAGATTGCAAGTCCAGTATGGATTGGATGATTCTTTTTGTGATAGCATGTACAATTTTGAAGATGGAAATCCTTCAATGGTAGACTTGTAGAGGGTAGAATGTTACCCAAATTCCGACTTTCCTTATATATATAGGCGAATAAAATTGAATGGGGAAGGTTTAGGAGGAATTATGAGATGGTATCAAAGAAACTAGACAAGCTAAAACAAGATCTAGAGCATAATTTGCACCAGTGCAAATCCTTGATACTAAAATACTCTACATTAAAAATTATGCTAAGGATGTTTGGTACCACTACAAAGAGAGCATCCACGGGTTACTTTGAGGATATTGGTTTAGAATATAGTAAATTTATTGTCAATATTCATCCTTCAAATGAACATGTAGGACACGAGATATAGCTTAAATCCAGTGATATAAGGGAATGGTGCATAGGAGATGGCCTAACAACAATCCATGAAATTGTGACACCAAGGTATGATAACAATTCTGATTTTTGCAGCAGCCATATTTCTTTGCAGTAGCATGATACAAAATCCATTTCATGTAAATATGAATGTCTTGTAAAATCTTATAATGTTGGTACTAACAAAATTGGTGGTAAAGATAAATTATGTGTTGTGGGTTCATGCCACCCACATTCCGATTTTGTATACCAACAATTAGAAAATGTAAACAAGACACAAACCATGGGAAATGAAAGTTTGCAGGATCCACATGAGTTGGATGATCTCATATGTGACATCATACACAGTGCTTGGAGGATGACATTTCATGACTTAGAGAGCCAACTGTTACTAAGTCACATAAGAGAGGATGTTGCAAGTATTGACAAGGAAATATTATGTACATATATTTGTTGAAGACCTCATGTGGAGGAATCATATTGAGGAGAGGCTTAAAGGATGTGTTGTAGGGGTCACTATTGACCAATTGTGCATAATTAAGAAGGAATTGGAGAGAATGAAATCATATTACTTTCAACTGTTTATGGACAAGGATCTTGCTCTCAAGTTTGTTGAAGACAAGGCCAAGGAAGTGGAGCAACTTCATATGAATTTGGGAGGACTACATTCTTCCACCTACTCTTTTGACAACTAGTTGTACATAGGTTATTACATACATGACTTGATGGAGGAGACTTGTGTGAGAGTTGAGAATGAGGAACACACAAATTTTTAGGTGCTTGAGGAGAGGATTGACACAGAGGATGTTGGCCAAGCACTTGTTTTGCATGAGGAGGATCATCAACTTCCTTTATGGGAGAGATACCTAGACATGGAGGAGGTAGACGAGTTCCTTCCACATGGACAAACCAATAGAGGAGTATCAACATCTATGGATTTTGTGGGTAGATGTATGGCATAGATGGATTCACAATGGGTACACCATAGGTAAGAGCTTGGGTACATTACATTGGATACACATTGGGCTCAAAGCTTGGCTATCCTTAGTCAAGTGTTGGATGCAACATATCCATTGATTGTAGTCCTTCATTCGAGGTATCACCAGAGGAGAAACAAGGAGCAAGATAGTCACAGATATACTTCTAGTATCCATTGTGATCCTATAACCATACTATTCGGGTTAATCGGCACACCAGATAATGTTCAATGTTGTGAGAAACAACAAAGGCATCTATTGTTTTTATTTGATGCCTCTAATATACATAACAAAACATGGGAGTTCCACCAAGTTTAATTGTATGGGACTGGTTATATGGATGTGATCCACGGGACCAGTGTGTAGGGTGCATATGAGGAGATCCATATTTTGTTGGAGAGGTTCGCAGAGGTTTCTATGAGAATTAGGAATGATGGAATTTCAATTGGGTGGTGGGATTCTATCATTCCTTGGAGTGATAGATTGTTTTAGATGACAATGATGATTGGAGGGGTGCAACATTGACAATGGTATCTAGGAATTACTTGGTTCAACAGTTCAACAAATTTCAAAGGAGAGAGGGCCAACCATCACTTTTAGGGGATTTTATCCTAATGGAGTAGTGGATTAGTTTCTTCGGTGGTAGAATTTATGAGGGATGGATACATTGTTTTCCTACTTGGTGGTTTGGGATACTTCAAGAGGATCCTTACATTGATACTATGCAGTACAAAGGGGGGATGCAGGAGGGACTTTGCACTTCTCAAGTTCATTTGGGACTCTGGGATCACTTTTGGACTCAGTTGTTTCAGTTGGGTTTATGTTAGGATAGTAGAGGGATGGAGCTATCCCTTGAGGGTATTATTAGAGCTCTTGAGCAACCATACATCATGAACATTGATCAGGACATGTTTCCTTTGCTAGTATTCATGATCGAGTATGGTAGAAGAATTATATACCTCACTTGGATGCTTATGCAAGACTCTATCAATGGTGATAGGTTTAACCTTTACATATATTTCAGCTTAGAGTTCCGAGAGAGGAGGAAGTAGACAAAGTATGACAGTGGATTGGTTATGATAAGAGCACATGGCAGTAGCATGGCAGTCCCTTTCTAAGGTTACTTTGGGATCTTGGAATTCCAATGCGAGGTTGTTTAGTTGCATATGCCTAGGTCAGAGTTAGTTTTGGCTTTCAGAAAATGAGATTCTTAGTAGATCAATTTATTGGGGAGTTGATTGAGTGGTTGTAGTGTAGAGTCACTCTTCTTATTGGTAGTGTCCAATTCGCTTCTTATGTCAGTACCTTGTAGGAATATGCATTGAGCATATGATACTTCACTTCCTTTTGGTTGGGGTGGAACCATGCCATCATTTTCAATTTTAGTACGATTTAGATGGTGGAGTATGAAGTTGGTGACTCGGTCCATTTAAAATAACAACATTATAATGCAATCATCATTGAGGAGGGAGGTAGGAAAATTATTTGTACATAAAATCTTAGGGAAGGAGAACATGTGCCACACCTAAATTCAAAGTGCTTGAGGACAATCAATCTTGGGTGGGGAGGGTTGAAATCTCCACAATTTTTTTCTATGTACCACTCCATTAGAATAGGGGATGCAATGGCTAAGTCACCTTGTAAGGTTCATGATAAATTATTTAAGGGGGTGACGTGGGCCATAAATTTATGAAGTATGATGTACCAATTTGAAAATAAGGTAACATTAGGAAAATGTGTACAAGAAGGGCACACTAATGGAATAGTAACTCCCAAAGGAATCTCATGAATGAGGAGGTAGTCTAAAAGTAGCCAAGAGGGGCACATTAGTGGTGGAAAAAGTCAAGTAAAGTGTAACTCCCAACAAATGAGGGAGAATATCTTAGAATCAAGGCAAAAGGGACTCATGACAACTTATAATGAGTATAAAATCCTAAAAATAGATAATTAAGGTGAATAGAGAAGTATAACTCCCTAAGGAGGGAACATGAGGAGGTAGGTGGGCCCACTTAATTTGTAACTCCCTCAAATCAAGCCAAGCCTCTCTAATTTGAATTTCCAACGAAGGTAAAGTATTATTGGGTTAAAATAACATTAGAGAGTGAATTAAGGTCCCAAATAATCATGCTCTTATGAAAACATAATTGATTAAATATTTTGTTAATAATTGTGAGAGAGAATTCTAGAAGGAGGGAAAAGGTGAACGATGAATTATAAAAGAAGGGTGAGGGCATCCAGTGGGGATCTTTTCACAAGTTGGTTTCTGATTTTAAATATCTTATGACTATCAAGCTTGGAAGATGTGCCCCTTGAATTTTTGAACTAGTTTCGATGGTGAAAGATTCCAGCCTATCTAGTAGTGAGGAGGAGATCATCGAGATCTCTTCATTTGTGCTTCATTACTTTTTATTGAGAGAGATAACTCAGATTTTTCCCTGGAGATTCATTGAGTAGAGTATGTTTTGATTTTTATTGCAGATATGAAGATTTATTATTCTTTGAATGTACTGATGTGTTGGTTTTCTAGTGTTCTTAGCATGGAGGGTACACTTTCTCTCATACAGTGACTGGTTCACCATTATCTTTAGTGTTGGTGGTGCATTTGTGGAAGAGAGGGATGTATTTTGGAGCCACAAAATCATATATTATACTTTCTCTCTCAGATATAGTGTGTTGGTGCTTTTATTTGTGGTTGGATTAACTCAATCAGTGGAATCAGTGCAGGAGGTCCGAATTGGAGGTTTTGGTTTCAAATCTTGTGATAATTTATGGACTATGAGACTTATTCCATTGAATTTTGAGCATCCTTTCTAGTGGGAAACATTTTTTCTCTCATAAAAAAAGTTGTCTGGATGAGTAAGTTATGGCTATTTTACTAGATCTAAGGGTTCGAGATGTAAAGGGCACACCAATGCATTTCTATCTGTAAATATTATCGAGTTTCAAGTTTTGTGAGAGCAATACCTTTCTATAATGAGTGTTATTACAATCCCCACACAGTCATAATAAATAATTACATTACCTTTCTTCATATTGTGTTAATTTGTTATAGTTATTCATCAACAATGTATGAATATGTGCCCCATGGGTTTGTCGTTTTTAAATTGCCCCTGTAAATCATTCATAAAGGGTCTTGAAAGTATATTAGTGATATATTAAACTTTGTTAGGATGTATTTGTGACCATTTGAGTCTACGAGGAGAAATTCAAGAGGTCTTGAGGCCCTTTGGAATGAGTTGAAAATCAATAGTTTCCTCTAGTTAAATATGCGTTAGTCTTCCTTGTTTGGAGCTTGTGTTTTAAGTTTTGTCCATGAGAGTTTAAATTTGAATTAAATGTCATCCATGCTACTACATTGATTTAATATGATTCAAATACATGCCATCCATGTTTCTATATTGAGCTAAGAGATCTTTATGTGAACTGGTGAATTGGTAATTAATTCCAATACTTCAAAAGTATTGCTTATGGGGTTGCATACAAAATGTTTGTAAAAAGTCCTAAACTAGACTTTATGACCAACCTCCACACCTTAAATAAAAAATAATTGGTCATAATATAGTGAACTCTAAGCATAGGTTGTGGGACGTAGTGACGATAGAATTAACCATAAAATTTCCTAAGACAAGATTACAAAATTATGACATGATGGTGGTGGTGGATAAGTTGACTAAAGCTCCACACTTTGTTCTAGTAAAGACAACTCATAAGACAAGTAACATTACATACATCTATATGAAAGAGGTTCCTAGACTACATGGAAGTCTGAAATCTACAGTGTCAGACATATATGCAAAATTTACTTAACTTTTGGAAAGGATTGTTCGAAGGATTTGACACAAATATGAACATGAGTACAACATACCATCCTCGGAAAAATTATCAAATAAAGATTCAGTCATGTTATTGAGGATATGTTGAGAATGTATGTGATGGATCAACCATAAAAGTGGGAGGATTATTTGCACTTGGTAGAGTTTGCCTATAATAATGGATATCGTGCCTCTCTGATGTTGATGTAATTGTAACTTCGGAATGTATTCATCTGTATATCTTATCTATTGTACCCCGATGTTTATTCCGGGATGTGTCTGTAATGTAATTGAGTCATGTCATACCCCGATGTTTATTTTGGGAAGTTTCTATAATATAAACAAGTCATGTCAAGTCATTGTGGGTAACCCTCCTATTGGTCAACGGTTAAAGTCCCCATAGTTATGGGGCCCTAGGGTTATAGACTATCCTAGAGAAGTCGACCCTAGGTGAGTCATTGTAAGTCGGGGCAATAGTCCCCACCATTGTGTTAAGGATAAACCTCCTTGTTGGTCGGAGGAGGCAAAGTCCCCACAAGTTGTGGGGCACTAGGGTTATTAGACACTCCTAAAGATGTCAGATCCAGTAAGTAATTGTTAAGTGAGGCTGAAATGTTGGAGTGGGTTTCAAGTGAATGAAAGAATATAAATAGAGAGTGAACCTCTCTATTTATCACACACACACTCACTCATTGGGCCGCATGAGTGAGAGGAGAAGTTGCTAGGACAAGAGAGAGACTACTACTGTCAGGAGATCATCTTTATGTTTTTGGGTTTTACTTTTGGTGCTGATTCTATCTCCGAGGAAGTTGTGGGGTTTTATCCTTTATGGTTTCCCTGAGGAAAATTATTTGTGTCTCTTGTCTCTTGTGTTTTATTGCTGTGCATGTTATTCTCTCAGTTAAAGATCCTAAGATCATAATGCTAGATTGAATGATAAAAATCTAACATGGTATCAGAGCTAACCTGAGAAGAAGACATTGTGCAGCTGTAGAAGCTAGGGATTCTTACTCTTTGGGTCTCTCTCCACAATCAATCAGCAAAAGTATGTTAGGCTGACTCTCCTTTGAAGGGCGCATCTTTCTGTCAAAGCATAATTTGATTCTGAGCATTTTCAGTTTTTGGTGCGAGAAATTAGGGCTTCTTATAGAAGAGGAATTTTTGAGTGAGCCCGGCATAGGATTTCTCTCATCAAAATAAAAGTTTAGAGACCTAGATCAATATTTTTTGTTGGGTGAAACTTCAGGAAAGTCAAACCGTAGTTTGACCCGAGCTTGAAAAACCCTAAAATACTAAAACTGATAAGTTTTGGTACATTCGCTATATCTCTGGATTGGTGAAGTCTTAGGAGCTGAAAATTGCAAAGGCCAAATAAAAAATCCTAATGTACACTAATTCCAAAATTCAACCTTCGATTCACTATATTCTAGGAGATATGATCCCTCCAAGTTAGGGTTCCAGCCTCTTCCAGAATTCATCCCTAAATAGGACACCTGGGGAGAATTTCTATATCTTGGGCTACAAAGGTCCCAATGAAATTTCCAAAGATTTTCTAGAAATGGAATGGACTTTAATTTCCATGGTCTGAGTTTCATACTTAGAATATTAACCATTGACACGTGGCAGTCTGTACAACTTCACTGTTATGAACAGTCCTGTAACAGGTCACCTTGGGAAAATGATCATAAGTCCCAATTGGTGAAACCAATTTTGATGAAACCTATGGTGTTGGAACAAGGACATGAGAGGCTACCTCAATGCAAAGTTTTAGAAATAGAGGAGCAGTAATTTTGGAGATACCGCATAAACAATATAGGAATTTCTGTAGAAGAAATTGGAAAACTAGGGCTTCCTGTTCCGGGAGCTTCCCTCCACTGTTTTTAGAAAAGGAGTACATTGGACAACTCAACTTGAAGAGATTTATATTTCTATCCAATCAAATCTAAAATATTCCAAGTTTTGAAAATTAGGGTTTCTCTGACAAACCCTAGATCAGCCAGCTATGGAACCAGGATGGACACCTTAAATCGGTAAGATCTAATCTTTTGCTATTTGCATTTGAGGTTCTCATTTCAAAGTGATCTATCACAGCAGCTTGGTGAAGTCGACAACTTCCAAGCATGGAAGTATTTGATCTCTCTGAAGAAAATGAATTGGACACATACAAAAGTAGAGAGGTTCCAGTTCTAGAGGGAGATAAGGTTAAAATCCTTACACCAGAAGAACTTGGTCAAGGCCAAGAAGATCATTGTTGATTCAGTCACAGATCAACTTGTACCACAAGTGTCTTCCCTAAAGACACCAAAAGAGATGTTTGATTCCTTGACCAAGCTATTTGAAGGGAAGAACATAAATCAGAATATGACCTCAAGAAAACAGTTGAAGAATGTGAATATCCAAAATGTAGAGACCATACAGTCATACTTTATGAGGGTCTCTCAAATCAAAGAACAACTTGATTAGTAGAAGAACAAGTGGAGAATGCAGAAGTAGTGATAGCCACCTTGAATGGTCTCCCAGGATCATGGGATTCATTCATTTGAGGAATGTGTGCCAGAAGGAAGTGATTAATTTCAGTAGACTCTAGGAAGAAGAAGAAGCTCAACTCATAATAAGAGAAGAGAAGATGGGAGCAACTGAAGATCAAGCTCTCACCATCCAAAGAAGATCCTGAAGCGATGAGGAATACAAAGAACTCAATTCTTGAAGAAACTCTTATCCACCTTAGCATTTGGATAAGAAACGATGCTATTATGAATGAAGAAGACGATGAAGCTGAAGGCTCAAGAAGGAGTCTACCCACGAAACAAATAAAGATAAGTATTCAATTGTCATTTCATGATATTGTTTTGTTCTGCATTTGTTTATATTCAGTTAATGTATTATGCATGATAGAATGTTTGCATTAATGACAGTATACTAGTAATATGCATGTGATGGGTAAGTAGCTCATGGTGCTATACAACTCTACATTGCTACCTCTTTGCTGACATATTGGATTAGTGCACAATCTCAATGCTGTCCTGGTAGAGATGGAAGGCATCTAGAAAAGTTTCCGTGAGATATGGATGAATGTTGTATTGGCTAAAGTAGTTGCATGATCATATATTTATGCATAAGAACTTGCCAGTATGAATATTTCTTATGAAATGTTTCTAACCATAGAAATGCATTTGACTTGTAGGAAAGATCGCATACCTAATCGCCTACAAGCAAAGAAGGACGAGACTTGTTCCAAAGAACAAGTAATGACAGTTCAAGATGAAGAATAATATGATGAATGTAGCAACATCATTGATGCAGAACCTTCCAGCCATGAAGAAGTAACCAAGAAGAAAGGGAAGACCAGTTCAAGAATAATGATATCTAGAATGCAGTATCGATAGGTGAAGGGAAGTTCGTAGTTCCATCATGCACTAGATGGAAACATTGTTGGATACAAGGTAAGATTTATAGCACGAGGATTCTCATGAAAATAAGGCATAGACTGCGAAGAGACATTTGCAGCTAGTGGGAGTTGAAACACATACATGATGAGATTGATGAAGATCTTAACCTTTTCTACAAGGTTGAAAATGAAAGTCTATACACTAGATGGATACATAGAATATTAGTAGCATAGGAAGATACTTGTCACTCTGGTACAAAATGTTTCAGTGCATAGAGTATGGAAGACAGAGGGAGTATGATGCTTCAGAGGGAGTGACTGTATAAGATCCTAAGGTTCGACGTGGTACGACAGGATGGAAAAATTATTGATGACTTTAGGCTTTACTGAGAGTAAAGTGGATTCCAACCTTTGCTTCAAGGTTGAAGGTGGAAGACCAGTGATGCTCCTGTTATGTGTCGATGCACTATTTTCTAGGCATGGATTTGTGGACAAGGGAAGTATGCAGTAGAGATCCTGAAGAGGTTCAGGATGATGGACTGCAAGGCCATGACCACACCGATGGAATTGAACATGAAGCTATTGAGTGATGCTTCATCAGAGACAATTGATGCTATGATGTATCGTCAGATGATTGGATCCTTGATGTACCTGAGACTGGATATTTGGTTTGCTATGAACACATTGAGACATGTTCACCTGATGGTTGCAAAGCATGCAGGGGTACAATTGATTATGGGCTCAAGTATGAGGCGAATCAAAAGATTAACCTAGAAGGTTATGTGGATTCATATTGGACAGGTAGTGACATTGATAAGAAGAGCACTTCGAGGTGCTACTTCAGTATGGGATCAAGTGTGATCTCTTGGTTTGGTAGGATGGATTCCTGCATGGCGTTGAGTACAGCTAAGAGAGGAACAATGATCTAGATCGAGATCTCTTGAAAGAAGGATTTCTAGGATAGCTGATGAGACAGGTTGCCCTCGGATGTAATCGGTCCTGGTGAAGCTCGCAGGTCATCCTTGGACGTAATCAACCCTGATGTGATTCTATGCTAGAAATGGCCAAAGTGAATTTTGATTACTTCAGGGAGAAGCTTGGTGTTCTCGAGATCAAGGTTCCCTCTAAGGGGAAATGATGAGACCTAAATCCATTCTGATGAGTAGGTCAGATGTAAGGGTTGAGCCATTCTGTCATCGTGAGAGGATTGGTTCCTTCCATGTCAGATATGAGTGCTAAGCCATTTTGATATGACTGTAGGATTGGTTCCTACATGATTAGATATAAGGGCTACTGGCATTCTTGGAATGGATCTACCTGGTGAGTTACCAGGAATACCTAGTCTGGGACTGAGGGCCTTTCTGAAACGACTGTAAGATGTAGTCCTACATGATCGGATGTGAGCGCATGGCCATTCTGATGTGATTGAGGGATTGGTTCCCACTTGATCAGATATAAGGGCTGATGCCATTCTCTGGGAGAATGGAGGCACCTGGTCAGTTACCAAGTAGCTCAGTATGGGACTGGGGGCCATTCTGATGTGACTGTAGGATTGGTTCCTACAAGATTAGATGTGAGTGCATGCCATTCTAACGAGTAGGTCAGATATAAGCGTTGGGCCATTCTAACGAGTAGGTTAGATATAAGTGCTGGGCCATTCTAACGAGTAGGTTAGATATAAGTGCTGGGCCATTCTGACAAGTAGGTCAGATGTAAGGGCTGGGCCATTCTGACATGGGAGAGGATGAGGTTCCTTCCATGGTCAGATGAAGGGCTGGGCCATTCTGAAATGGTGAGGGGATTAAGTTCCTCTCATGGTCAGATGTGAGTGCTGGGTGTGACTTTTTGACGAGTCAAGGTTAGATGTAAGTGCTGGACGGGCCATTCTGACTTAGGGTCAGATATAAGTGCTGAGAAAGACCTACATGGAGGCTAGGCCTAAAACCAGCATGAAAAAGGCCTGGCTCTGTAGAACTTCCTATGACGAGAAGAATCATGAGATAGCACCCGTGAAAATTCAATGTTGATGATCCAGCAGAGATGATCCAGATCGAGGGATGATCTAGATCTAGAGATGATGCTCCAGAGATGATCCAGATCGAGTGATGATGATCCAGATCGAGTGATGATTGAGATCTAGCTAAAGATGACTTGAAGATGAAGGTGACTTGAATATAGAGATGACTTGAAGATGAAGATGATGAAGACTCGATGATGATCTAGATGATACAGAGAAGAAGACTTGTGCTGATAAATTGTGTCGAGAGAATACCTTCCTAGTTAAGAGGGAGTGTTGATGTAATTGTAACTTTGGAATGTATTCATCCGTATATCTTATGTATTGTACCCTGATGTTTATTCCAGGATGTGTTTGTAATGTAATTGAGTCATGTCATACCCCAATGTTTATTCTGGGAAGTTTCTATAATATAAACAAGTCATGTCAAGTCATTGTGGGTAACCCTCCTATTGGTCAAGGGTTAAAGTCCCCACAGTTATGGTGCCCTAGGGTTATCATACTATCCTAGAGAAGTCAACCCTAGGTGAGTCATTGTGAGTCGGGGTAATAGTCCCCACCATTGTGTTAAGGATAAACCTCCTTATTGGTGGGAGGAGGCAAAGTCCCCACAAGTTGTGGGGCACTGGGGTTATTAGACACTCCTAAAGATGTCAAAACTAGTAAGTAATTGTTAAGTGAGGCCGACATGCTAGAGTGGGGTTCAAGTGAATGAAATAATATAAATAGAGAGTGAGCCTCTCTATTTATCACACACACACTCACTCATTGGGGCACATGAGTGAGAGGAGAAGTTGCTGGGACAAGAGAGAGACTACTGGTGTCGGGAGATCATCTTTATGTTTTCGGGTTTTACTTTTGGTGCTGATTCTATCTCGGAGGAAGTTGCAGGGTTTTCTCCTTTATGGTTTCCTCGAGGAAAATTCTTTGTGTCTCTTATCTCTTGTGTTTTATTACTGTGCATGTTATTCTCTCAATTAAAGATCCTAAGACCATAATGCTAGCTTGAATGATAAAAATCTAACATCTGAAGATGAGTCCTTTTAAGGAATTATATGGGAGAAAGTGAAATACTCATATCAGTTGGGATAATCCAACATGCATAATCATTATTGGACCAGAATAATTGCAGAATATGGAAGATCATATCAATTAGAATTTGAAAGCAGCTCAAGGTAGATATAAAAGTTATGTAGATCAGAATACAACTGACAAACAATTTAAAGTTAGAGATCATGTTTTTTTGAAAGTTAGACCCAAGGAGAGTTCCTTGAACTTGGGGAACTATTCCAATCTAGCTGCTAGATACTATAAACCCTTTGAGATATTAGCTACGATAGTTCCCATTGCATATGAGCTTGCATTTCTTGCTTGCATAAAAGTGCATAATGTATTTCATGTATCTTTGTTGAAAAAGCATATACTTGATGCTAATCATGTGATTGATTGGAATGTGATCCAGGTGGATTTGGAAGGGTTTTTTTTGGTACAACAAGTTTCCATATTGGGAAGAAAAGTCTAGCTGCTCAGGAATCGAGAGACCAAATAGGAAAAAGGTCCAATGGATCCCTTACTACCCTAAATATGCTAAATGGGAGATATAAGATGCTTTTAGGGAAGCATAGCCTCATATTGCCTTAAAGTTTGTGTTGGGACATGTATGTAATAAGAATGCATTAAGGACGATGCAATGTTTTAAGGGGGAGGAGGATGTAATACCCCGGATGTTAAGCCCCATACACATGTTATTATTTTTGTTTATAATTGGGCACTAGGTATCAGGACTATGGACTTTGGGGATTATTATTATTATTATTATTATTATTATTATTGTTTAATTAAATAACTATCTCAACGTGGACAACTAATGAGAGTGGCGGCCATGTATTCCACATGTGAGGGTGTTGGGGAATAGGATTTGTTTCTCTCCCTAACATTACTTGTTGGACCGTATTTTGATTATTTTGGTTTATGGAGGTACTATTACAACCTCTTTTATGTTTGGTGGGACCCCTTGGCTATTGTGCCCTCCTTGGCTATTCCAAGCCTCGTAATGTGCTAGTGTCCCCTCATTGGCTATTTTTATCCTACACTCTTTGGAAAATGTAACTCCCATCATTTGTTTTACCTTTTTCTATTATGGGAAAGAGAATATATAATTGCAACCTCTCTCTCATTAATTGAGTAACACCCAATAAATTTGAGTTACCTTTCTTGGAATTGGAGTTACTCAGTTGGGGATTATAATGGCTATTTGTGTAATGGAATGGGTTTTTTCTCATTCTCTTCTCTTGATATTTTTAGTGAAGTGGAATGATATATTTTCAAGAAAATACATGCTCTTGAGTAGGAGATGCATTGTATTGCTCAATATTGAAGACATTGTAATGAGGATTGAAGACCCTGTAATGGGGATTGAAGTTTGACTATGTGGAACACAACATGAGTCCTTATCCCATTGCTTGTCTCTGTCCAAATATAACACGTGAATCTCGATGGTGGATGGGATGTTTTAAGGGACCTGTGTAGTAATGGGAATTCCATTGCACCCAGGTAATGTAGATGGAAGGGGAAGCTTAGATGGAGAAAGGTGTAGTTGTGGTCTTTGACAATGAGAAAAGGGCTCAACCATCTGTTATGGTTCACCTATTTTTTTATTTGATTTATTTTTATTATCATTTATTGGTTGTGAGAGCTAATCCAATGCGTCTAGAGTGAGATTTCGAATAATGAATACTTTTTGTTTCATTGAAAAATGTTTCTATATGACCGAGATACAATTGTTTTTGTGTTGTGGTGTCCCTGGTGTTGAGATGAGTGCACCATACCTTTTGGTTTGATAGTACCTCTTTTTGGATCTATGGCCTTAGATCCGAGGTGAGTTTCATCTTGAAATATGAATGAGAATG